>VMBQ01002010.1:97226-131170 GCA_007657795.1 Dreissena rostriformis | reverse complement strand
GCTTCCGGGGGATAACTCTTGTTTGTCCGAAAGGGGCCCTTAAAGGTGCATACCCACTCAATAGAAGTTACACATAATACGCTACATAGGCTGTGTGTGACGCCGACCCTAAATAAAACCCCGGGCCGAAACTATGTGCACTAGGTAGGCAGTGCACGGGCGGTCAGCGTGCACTAGGTCGCTTCCGGGGGATAACTCTTGTTTGTCCGAAAGGGGCCCTTAAAGGTGCATACCCACTCAATAGAAGTTACACATAATACGCTACATAGGCTGTGTGTGACGCCGACCCTAAATAAAACCCCGGGCCGAAACTATGTGGACTAGGTAGGCAGTGCACGGGCGGTCAACGTGCACTAGGTCGCTTCCGGGGGATAACTCTTGTTTGTCCGAAAGGGGCCCTTAAAGCTGCCTACCCACTCACATGTAAAACGTTTTTAAATATGGTGTATATTTTATCGAATGTAATGTACTTGCTAATTAGGCTAGATTAGCTGAATATAATTTATAAAAGGCTAAATATGATGTATTTTTTAGCTAAATAGACTAAATAGGCTGACAATTAGTCTAAAAAGGATAAATAGCATGCAGGTTTCAACCTATGTAATAAACTAGCTAAGTAGGCTGAATTGATTAAATGCCGGTAAGCTACTAAAAAGGCTAAATGGTATATTCTGTCATATTTTATTGAATATACTTTCTAACTAGGCTAAACAGGCTTAACGGGCTTCTAAATAGGCTAAATGGGCGTATGTTTCTGCCTATTTAATATTCTTATTAAAAAGGCTAAACATGTTCAAATGGCTGCTTTATAGGCTAATATGGGCTTAATATGATGTATATTTTATCTTACGTACTTAACTTGCTAATTAGGCTAAATAGGCTAAATCGGCTAAAAAGAATGCATGCTACTAAATTTGCTAAATAGGATGAAAAAGCTGTAAAATAGGCTAAATATGAATGTACTAAACTTGCTAAATGGGCTGCTAAATAGGCTGCAAAGGCTGTTAAATATGCTAAATATGCTAAATAGCTTGTATGTTTCAACCTATTTACTAAACTTGCTAAATAGGCTGAATAGGCTTCAAAGGCTGTTAAATAGGCTAAATAGGATGTATGTTTCAACCTATGTACTAAATAGGCTAAATAGGCTAAATAGGCTTACTTCACACACGTTAGAGATTCTGCATAACCTTCATATTGTTCGCTTATTATACATCATATACTAAAAAACTGGAGTTTTTCCTGAGGTGTGAAATCATTATTGTCACTTGACATAAATCTGGTTCAGAGCCCGAACACACAAATCA
This sequence comes from Dreissena rostriformis, assembly GCA_007657795.1. NCBI lineage: Eukaryota > Metazoa > Mollusca > Bivalvia > Myida > Dreissenidae > Dreissena > Dreissena rostriformis. The sequence continues at coordinate 129,863 of VMBQ01002010.1, read as the reverse complement.
TGAAGTATATGCTAAATATATGCTTCACGTATGTGCATAATATTTATTTGATAACATTGTAAATACACAATAAGGTGCATTGTCTATAGATTTCGATAAAATAGACCGATCGCTATCAGGTATTCGTAGAGGCATTCAACAATTTAAGAATAAGAGTATTGTGAAAAGGTATATACCGGTAAGTAAACATGGCGGGATGTTCTATATTGTATAAGTTGATTTCCAAAGAGCCTATGATGTAATTGCTAACCATTAAATATTTTATATAATTTCAAAATATGTTTAAAAGGATAGCTGTACAATGTTCTGGTTTCAATGAATTCACATTTAAGAAGTCGCATTCATGGCGTACATAACACTACCTTAATTTAAATGTCACTTCGGTAATAGGCAAAGATAAGTAACCAGCACGATCTTTTTTAATTTAAACATACACGAATCGTTTCTCTTCCTGACAGGGACCTCCAAGAATATTTATTTCAGACGACATTTCTAATTTGTATTTTATTTTCTGAAGATGATGTAAGTTCCTCTGATCCGATATCGAACGTCAGCGACATTTAAATAGTATTTTTTAATTTTGTTCATTAAGCGACATGAATGTTAATGAACAAAACAACACTGAAATAAGTTTTTCCTTAAATGACGGTCTGTTGAAATCGAATGAGAGTTGTTTTTATAGTGTAAATCGTAAAAAATGTTAAAATGGAATGCAAATGCCTGAATTAAGTTGGTCAAATGCACATGAGAACCTAACAGCGTAATCGATCCATTCTTTCAAAAGGCTAATTAACACAGATCGACCGATTTCAAATCCATTATTTTCCTATGGTGAAAGACGCCCTCAAATGTTACACACGCGCCTAAGAACAAAGTGTAGCGCCTTAAATGAACATCTCTTCAGACGCAAATGTATTACTTCTCCGTGATGTATATGCGGACTTCACGAAACGACGTCACATTACTTTCTTGAATGCACTCAGTATGTAATATTCGCGGAATACATATCCATGTTTTTCGTCCCTTGCATTGAAACTATTTTATATGAAGACACCACTGTGACTTCTTAATCAATACTAAAATAGCTGATGCAGTGAACACATTTATTACCAAGAGTAAGCGATTTCATTCGTAAATATGCTACAAAACGATTCTCAATCCTTTTTCTTCCTTTTCACAAAACAGGCCTTTCAAACCTTTTTTTTCTTCCCAAACCTCTGCTACTCTCTCTCCTACATTGTTCACGTGTCAATCCATTATCTGTGTTTCACACATGACACTTTATACACGGAGTTTCTCTTTCTTTTACCATTATGTTATTGTTGTTTAAATCACTTACATCCAATTATGTTCGTTTGACAACATGAAACTATTATTGTATAGGGAAAAGAACTCTATAAGACCTTGTCTTTCGTTCCTATCCTATTCGAACATGTACGTATTATATCATTGTGGAAATTCTTCTATGTAAACAAATGTGCATTGTTTGAAATACATATGTTTGAACTAACAACGTAAACGAAACAATTCATAAATACAACACAAACATACATGACCGCTTTTTAAACGTTTGACATACTCGAGTATTTTTAACTCTTTGATTCCATGGTAAAACTTATGCTTAAAAATACGGGGTTATACTTTCTACAAATTCAAGCGTAGAATATTTTTTTTGTCTCAATAAATCAGCAAATCACTGTATGGCTTTGGGCGAAACTTGGAGATTATATTATGTGTAGATTATCATTTGAAGTGTTTTAAATATTTGTGTAAGCATGGTTTTGGTTATGCACTGGTAAACCAAGAAGTTGGTAATGCAAGTATTTGTATGCATGTTAATGGATATATTGATTTGTTGTAACATGTATACATGTTGAAGAAATTTGTTTTATGATAAGATCCTTGCTTGAACTTGAAAAATATGTTTCACTGAAAAAACATTTTTTCTCTAGAAAAGCATTTGCAAGATATAGATGGTCCAATCATAAATCCACTTGACGAAACAGGACAAAACAGAAGCGAATTATATCGAATGTGAAGGCCTTCTCTCGTAAGCGCGGCCTGAAGTAAAAACGCTCGATGTCCAAACGTCAAAAACATGGTTTCAACGGTCACTGTTCCAAAATTAAAGTTAATAATAAGGCAAATTGTTTTAAAATGGAATTTACAGCTGTATATTAATAAGGAATAAACACAATCATAATTCACTTTCTCTTTCTACGCTATTAGCGTTTTTATAACGTTGAGATAAAGTGGCAAATATTACTTTACCGATTCACAATTTGTTTTACCGAAATCGTTAATTTTTAATAAAAACATGTACACAGAAGCTATTGGCTAACACGGCTTAACTGTCTTATTTTAATAACAATGCATGACTACGAAAAGTCGATAGCGTGCAAGTTATTGATATGATCTCGTTTATTTACACTTAACTGCTGACACAATTTAATCTTGTGCTAGATAAAATCAACATCACCATATAAATTGAAATGATTAAGTTCAAATAAAAATGTGAAAATAGTACCGCCCCAACGTTTAAGTTTAAGTTCATTTCCAATCTATTTGGCGACCTAAGATCTAATTTACAACTTTAACAATTAAGTGTTATATATTTATTTGGCCTTCATTCTATTTCAACTGTAATTTCTTTTTGCATTAAATTAACTTAGTTTCAATTTAACATTCTTTTACTGGGAAATCACTATAGTATCCTTTTACCAAAACAAAACACGATAATTTTGAAAACAGAGTTTTACCAAATGTCTTAGACTGTACCGAGTGTTTTTGAAACAAAAAAAAACTTAGTAAAATAAATATGATCATACCAGTCAAAGAGCCATGTACTCCAGAAGAAAAGCAAAAGTGGTTTGATAACAATACAACTAATCACATACACATACAGCAACGGACTGTTATCATTTTGGAGATGGATTCTGTAAAGAATATATACTATATTTCCGACGTGACCCAAATGACATGAAGTTTTTATAAAACAAAACGAAGGTGACTTTGTTTTTTTTTTTCTGTATTTTTTTTAATTAATATAAAAATAATATACATTGCGCCTTTTTGTAAAGTATCAGTAATAAGTCATTTATATAGAGAATATGCTCACGTTATCATAGCATTAATGTAATGTTTGTTGTCAACATATTGCAATTTGATGTTGCAACTTAAAACGTGGTCGAGGTAAAAGATCAATATGCATTTTGCCAAAACAGATAATTAAAAAGCGTTCAGAACAAAAGGTGCGCCAAAGCTTGATAAATGGTAGTCATACCACATAATGTTTTAAAAATATATTAAATGGTCAAGTATGCGCTTTTCCAGTTGCGAATTCCCAATTGCTTCTTGCTTAAGGCCAGCCTCTTAATGCCCATTACATATGGTTATACAAATGCCAGTTGCTAACAGCCTTTTTTCGGATTACTAAACGCATGTTGCTTACTGCTTATTTATTGAAATAATATTTGCTCGGTTGTTTTATTGAACTAACATAATATCATGAAGTGAGTGGCAATAAGGCGTCGTTTTCTGTGTTCTCATATAACACAGAGATCGACTAAAATCTGTCGTACGAAATGACGTACATACCTTTGAGGCTTACATAATCGAACACCTGTAACCCAGTCAGCGGGATAACACTATCGCGCTGTACATAGTATATTAGCAGTAATCAAGAAACATTTGAACGCCTAAGTTTTGACATTCATAATGCATACATTTGTAGGATTGACATATTGTAATCACAGTCCATAGAAACACTGCTGAAGAGGTTTGATGCTACCCGAAAGCGAACTCTGATCCTGATGTTATATCAAAATGATTATATGCATATGCACAACTTTTTTGGTACAATTTAGATTCTTGGGAAAACAACAATCAATATTGTTTTGTTTTTTTTCACTGATGAGCAATCATTTGAATAACATACTATGGTTCAATAACTCTGCACAGCGAGCAATAGTACAGCTAATGAGGCTGATGCGAACCGATAGAATAGCTCGATATTGCTATCCCTTGAGGCACACATTCATCTTTTCGCAAGATTTATATGTATTTCCTTTTTTCCACTCAATTGTATATGGGATTTGTGTCACGCTTTGATCTATACAATAATACGCTGAACAATATTTTAGTGTTCTTTGCTTTCATCAGTAGTTTAACTGCTATTACTTTCTGTCTGCTTCTAAAGATTTTATGCTTGCATCTACTTATCAAAGCAAACACATTGATAACTATATTACTGTATTAATGTTATACATACACAATTAAAACTTAATATAAAAAGACAAAAGGCTTATGTTTAATGTTCAAGTGTTCATGGATTTGTCGGCTACATTTATTGAGAATACTTACACTGAATCACATGTTTTATTAATAAATATAACGTAAGTTAACGCATGTAAGACCTACATGTTCTATGTAAGGCAATTAATAAATGCGAATTATTATTATCAGAGTGTGTTATCTACACAGCATATTTAAATCTTTGCATACCGGTTAATTCATAAACATTTGATTATATATTTAGCGTATACATGCATACTGGGGGACATATTGTTTTTTGCCCCGTCTGTTTGTTTGTTGGTTTGCACAAACTTTAACATTTGGCCATAATTTTTGCAATATTAAAGAAAGCAACTTGATATTTGGCATGCATGTGTATCTCATGGAGCTGTACATTTTGAGTGGTGAAAGGTCAAGGTCATCCTTCAAGGTCAAAGGTCAAATATAAGGGTCAAAATCGCTCAAAAGGGGACATAGTGTTTCACAATCACATCATTTGTTGAAACCTATAAACTAGGCAGGAAAAAAACAAAACAAACAACTTATCAATAAAAACATGTTTTGCGTGCAACTTTTTCTATGCATTGTTACAATATATAAAAGTTAAATTATCACATTATCATAAGTATATTGTCCATTACTTAAAGTATATTTTAACTGTAATATATACCTGCGTGCTTGTTGAATATTTTATTTATTTATAAAAGTTTTTATTAATCCTGATTTCAATAACACACAAACGTTGAAATTTAGACAAAACGAAAAAAAATATATTATTAATAAAACATACAAACTAGATATTTCTATACCTGAACTGTCACCACAACATGCATCCAAGTCGCCAAAACGTACAATCATAAAGGGCTTCTTACATTGCATGACGCCGTGACCTTTGATCTCCTCAACCAAAAATCACCAGTTGCATCATTCCCGTAAGACAAATCAGCTTATTCTTCAAACTGATCCCAATGGTTTTTTATTAATACCGTACGGAAACCGATTGTATGCTTCCATCAGCATTGACCTTAACTTCTGAATGGTCGACCTTAAAATAACCACCATATTCTTGTGTATGATCATAGGTGAAGCATTCATTTGTTATCATGCAGAAACTAGGTGATCCCTGTGGAAAACACGCATGTTTACAGGCCGCTGTGGAATTGAAAATTGTGACCTTGATGTTTGATCCGGAGACCTCAAAATCAAAAAGTTTTTTCTTCTTTTTTTTTCACCAATAAATTAGCATACGAATTCCGTTGATAATATGTCAAAACGTTATCTGTATATAATGCAGAAACGATACAGGCCCCTGTTAACTTTACCGTTTATCAGTTGATCTCGAAATAAATAGAAGCCTTCCTCCGCTCAAGTACCAAATCAGATGATAGTAGGTCAAAAGATTCTCTCGAAAATATGCATACACGCATTTAATTATACATTGACCTGTGATCTGTTTACCTAAATACAATAGGCATATGCGTCTTTGTATAAGTAAAACTATACCAATTTGCATAATAGAAGGTAAAAACGTTCTCGTTCTCACGATAAATTGAGAAACACATTTCATGCCACAATCCAACTTTGGACTTTTACCGTTTGATTTCAAATTGGAGACGCCTCTACATTTCTTTCCAAGTTAACTTGCATGATTCTAAATTAATGCGTTCTCTAGATATGGAGCGGAAATAAAATGGACTACGAACCCACAATTCGACGATTAGATCGACAAATCCGACCAACAAATGGACAGGTGCAAAGCAAAATATCCCCCCCCCTTCTGCAAATGGAGGGGAAAAGCAAAACTGTTCAAATAATATACACATGCATATACACGCTATATAATTGGTAAAACTTATCTTCAATTCTTCATTCTCATTGAGAAGTTGAAAAGCAGTGTTTTATTTTATAGATATAATATAGAAAACATCGATGATTATTTCACATTGATATTTATTGGAAATCGTATATAATCAAAATGATAGTACAAGGATTCTTAATTTATTAATTATAAACTGTTGTTTTCCCATCTAATAACAATATTATTAATCAAATATAAATATAATTCAAGAAAGGTCATTTGAAAATCCCACTATAAGTAATAGTGCATGTTTCGATGGTCCAACAAAACAGACGAAATTACTCTTCAGTTAAGAGCCACTCTGACAGCTTGCTCCAGTGCATTCTTCTGACCGTTCTTAGTCGATCAAAGGTACTTATAAACCGATAAAGACTGTGAAGGGGCTATATCTAAGTTGATCAGGGTTAGCCAACAGAATACACTTATATATTAATTTTCGTTTCATTACAGGTTCACCTGAAATAAAGTTCAAACAATCGTTAAAGACACATTAAAATAGTGTTATAACGTTAACATTTTCATCAACATAGTTATTAACCCACTTAAACCGTCTATGCAACTTGTCTGATAGACCATTAAGGAAGACACACACACACACATTTGGTATGTGACATGCAAAGCCCTTCATTTCATTTAATCGTCATTGAACATAGAATCAAAATATTTATCTTTCTAATTTTGTTTACGGTACAATTCACAGCGCATATATATTTCCATCATTTTATCATACCGCTACATTGATATCTACCTGATATAACGCTGCATGATATATTTTTTTATCATATTCGACAGGAAGTTCTTATATCAGTCGATGTGTCATACTACTCAGACTTAATAAATAAACAATATTTTATTGAAACAAAAAATCAGGTTCATCAAAACAAACAATTTGATACCAAGATTTATTATATACCTGTTTAATGCTTTTAAAAAAATACAGGTTGTATCAATTGTTAAAATAAATCCGTATTATGCTACTCGCTGTTTTCCGATTCCGTATTACTATACTAGCCGAACTACTTTTTTTCGACCCATTTAATGACGTCACATTTTAATGACGTCACATTTAATGACGTCACATTTTAGCCATTGATTTTTTTTCAGTTTTGTCAGTTTTGTTAAAGCAAAACAATACAATTGATAACTGTTTTCATTAGTTGTTGTATATAATAAAAGGAATATTACGCTAGTCAATTGTTCCAAGTGTTTGTATCAGTCTCGTGGCTTGCGCTATTTCGTATAACACTTGAGGCTCCGCCTCTCGTGTGATACGTCATCACACAAGCCACTCGACTGATACAAACTCTTGAAACAATTGACTAGCGTAATATTCCGTATGTATTACATTAAATCCACAGAAAGCAACACAAACAGCAAAAAACGTATTTTCCAAATATTAAAAATGAACTTGTTCATGCTAGTGACGTCATGTTCAACAGGAAGTTGTTAAATCAGTCGATGTTTGGATTTAAGTAATTACTCGGAATGATCTATAAAGTCATCATTTTTAGTAAACTAAAATCAGATTCAACAAAACAAACAATTTGATACCAAGCTGTTATATATTTTATCCTATTACCAGATGAAAATCGATAGTATAACAAACAAGAGAGCCATGATGACCCTGTTTCGCTCCACTGTTTTTTTATTCGAAAAAAGCGTGCAATGCGCATGGGTTGAAATGTACTCAAGCATGTGACTTTCTCTTTCTATCCCTCGTCCCACTGGGCGCCTAAAGTTGGAAGGGTGAGAATTTTTATATATGGAAAACGTTACTACGGTGTTAACTAAACGGTCTACCTTTCACGCTCGCGTGTATGCAGTTATCTCTTATAATTAAAAAGTTATTCCATGTGTATTTTGATAAACTTTTAGTTTGAGAAGAAAATAGTTGTTTCATCCCATAATGAATAAATAGCAAAAACGCATAAACATGCAAAGTTCAACGACTTCCTGTGGCCATGTTTTTTTTTGACAAATCAAATTTTCTTGAATAACTTTTTAATGGGAGCCTTCAAGGCATAAATTTGGCCCCAGGGACATAATTTGAACAAACTTGGTAGAGAACTATAAGATGTCACTACATACCAAATTTGGTAGCCCTAGGCCCAATGGTTATGGACAGGAAGATTTTTAAAGTTTGCACAAAAGAGGCTTTATATAAGCATATGTTCAGTTTTGTGACCCCCGGGGCAGGGTCAAATTTGAGCCTAGGGGAATAATTTGAACAAATTTTGTAGAGGACTATTAGATGTCACTACATACCAAATTTAGTAGCCCTAGGCTCTATAATTATGAACAAGAATTTTTTTAAAGTTTGCACAAAATAGGCCTTATTTAAGCATATGTTCATTTTTGTGATCCCCGGGGCAGGGTCAAATTTGACCCCAGCGGCATAATTTGAAAAACTTGGAAGAGAACTTTAAGATTTTAATACATACCAAATAGAAATAGGTCCAATGGTTATGGACAAGAAGATTTTTTAAAGTTTGCACAAAAATAGGACTATATAAGCATATGTTCATTTTTGTGACCCCCGGGGCAGGGTCAAATTTGATCCCAGGGACTTAATTTGAACAAACTTGGTAGAGGACTATTAGATGTCACTACATACCGAATTTGGTAGCCCTAGGCCCTACGGTTATGGACAATTTTTTTTTTAAGTTTGCACAAAATAGGCTTTATATAAGCATATGTTCATTTTTGTGACCCCCGGGGCGGGGTCAAATTTTATCCCAGAGGCATAATTTGAACAAATTTGAAAAAGGTTCACCTCAGAAACATTTGTGAGAAGTTTTATCAGAATTGGACTTGTAGTTTAGGAGTAGAAGATGTTTAAAGAAAAAGTTAACGCACGCACGGACGGACGCACGCACGCACGGCGGACACAGGACCATGACATAAGCCCCGCTGGCCTCTTGCCAGTGGAGCTAAAAACGTATAAACTTGAGCTCTAGACTATCGCTATTTTAAGATCACTCTCGGGTTTATCCAAAAATTTACGGAATAACAAAATCGTCAAAAAATGCGATATTTGATAATTATTAATGGAAAAAGAGAGGAAATAATAGGATAAATATAATATTATTGGAGTTTTGGATAAAGATCAAGTTTATCATGCGGGGCTTAGAAACATGGTAGCGCGATGGACAGTGAAACCCATGTAAATCATTTCTGAAAGATCATATTCATTCCCGCTTAAAATGCAGCGTTATAGCGATTGTATTCAGTATTTCTTTTAAAATGGGGACTTAGAGAGAGGTATGATAAACAGAAAAACAGGTTACTGCCTGATCTTTTTGTAATATATCAGGCTCGGCACGAATACAATAACAGCTCGGCAAGCTTCGCCGTTATATTATTCTAAGCCTTGCCTGATATATTACAAAAATATCAGACAGTAACCTGTTATTCTCTCTATATATACACGTTTTACTTTGCACAGAACAATTTCTCATCCCATATTTAAACTTCTTGGTTGTCAGGTGAATGAGCCATTAACTGCTGAGTATTATCCAGAATGTCTGTTTTGACCACACTAAGGCAATACATACATACAGTGATAAACTTACATGCTTTGTTTTGTTTCGGTTCCATTTCATGCATACCACCACAATGAGCCCTGCTTGACATGTGCCGATGATCAATATAACAGCCGTCATGGAACCTATGATTATTTAAGAGTAAAGACAGAACAAAGATTAATAAACGCATTTTAAAATTGGATTTATCACAGTAACAATGGCATGATCTTTCCTGCACATGTATACGTTTTGGAATCAGAATCTTAATAACAATGAGTAAACGCTTGCTTGTTTGTGTTTGTTTCGTATCATAAATATCAGACGTCTTGTTCCAGACTTTTTTCTGTATGTATTAAAAATCTAGACATATCTTAACTTAAAGTAAAGCTCAGACACACTACCATGACACATATTTATTTCAATATTTAAAGTGTTTTCAATAAATAGATGGGTTATAATATAACACCCTTAGGCATGTGTCGGATGACATACATTTCAACGATATTACGTATAATAAAATTATATATATATTACATTTAAAAAGTGTAAGGCTTATATTCGGGAAGGTGGAATTGTCGTTTTGGTAGGTTAAATATAGGAATCGTAAAACCAAAGAAACATAGTTTGGGATATTGAGATGTACTGGTCGTTAAGTTATTCTTGCTTATCAGAAAGAGCAAGAAAACAGATTATTTAACTTCACAAGGAAAGGCAAAATTAACTCGTTGTACAAAGAGCCCGTGAAGAGGGTATGCAGTATGGGATATCTCACAATCTTAGGAGAACACAAGCATTGGATTTGAAATGGTCGTTCACGTATGAAACCATTCTTACGGAATTGATTAAACTGTCGTTGATATTTAAATACCTTACAAAATGCGTTTCGTAGCATCACTTTCAATTCCATGAGTGAAGCTAACAAATGATTTTGTTAGTAGAGGAAATGAAAGAGTGGTTGGAAGACTACTAAATGTTTAATATCCATTAGCGTGTAATACAAATGACTCAAGGATTATAAAAATCATGATGAAAATGTTACAAAAACAGAATGCAACATACTTAAAGAGCTTCTGAAGTCGCTCATAAGCACGAAAGAGATATTCTTGTGAAATGCGCACATAACTCACACACAAATAATCGATGTACGAGGTGTCTTCCTACGAAACCAGTGATATGCAATAGAAGTAATATGTGTTATGCGATATGCGGCATAACAAAACAGTTGTTAATCAGCTTTTCAATGTGTACATCGATGATTCGGAGATGGAGACGGTGTGCATATTCTTTAGCGACATAAATGACTATCCGGATGGTATCTTAATAACACCTGTCTTCAGATTGTGTTGACAAAATTTGACATGGGCGTTACATGCAGTTTACTTACAATTGTTACTTAAATATATCACCATACTATCAACGATATCAACTCGTTAAACCTGACAGACATTCAAACTGAGTGGTTGAAATGATTTATGTGACTTTCTCAGATAGAGATACGATACATATGAGGATATCTAAATCACAAACGTATAATCAAGTGCGCATATTTCATGATAATTGTGTGTTTTTTTTTTTAATAAATTCAAACATTAAATATCAAATAATTTGTAATTAAGTAATTAAATTCCTGTGTGTTTTGTATTTGATTATGTTTACGACACCTTCTTATGCTTTTTACTGTGAGCCTGAAATTCAGGTAAACCCTGATTCTTGCGTGTCAGATTTTATGTTTACTGACTGCTAATGACTGCCATTATTTTTTACAATCGATTCAGCTGCGTCAGTGACCTTGACCTTAGAGAAGTGGGACATGACCGCTAAAGTTCGAGCCATTATTCTCACTACCAAGACATCACTTCCAAGAAAATGCATCATGGGATTAAAAATATGTGCCGTGGATAAGGTGCTTGGCGATGACTTCGTATATTTTAGCATGGATCTCGAAATGTTACCATTTGTAACAAAATTGTTATTTTTACTCCTTCTTGCCACAGTCCACCACAGCATAATGGACAACGATATGCAAAGGACAAACTGCTAAGAAACTAATTTCTTAATTTTGACATTTGACATTTTATTGTGGCATTCATCTGGTATGTAGATCTAATCGCTACACTCCCTGCTATTACGATTATCACAATTTCCAAATTATTTGAAAAATCGACAAATACCAGGACAATAAGCTTAAGGGGATTTTACGTTTGATATTTTGCATTTAATTGTGACAATTCCACTCGCACCCAACAGCCTGCTATGGTGTTCGCATCAAACGGTCGTTTATCAAGCTCGTGTAACATATACAAATCAATAAATTCGTGTATAATATGTCAACAGAGTTCCTTGTCATGTTACTGTGTCAAAACTGCATGTAGTGAATATATGACTGCTTAAACCGTTTTAATTATAATTAAAAAAAAATCGTTCATACCTTTTTCAAATGTATTTCCGTGTAATACTTTCAATAATGTCTCTTGCTTTTCTATTGCACTGTTTAATTCACTTATACGTTGCTTTGTGTCTATAATTGTTTCTGAAATCTTCTCAATTTTGTCCGTGATGGAATGTACTTTATTTTCAATATCACCTAAGGCAGTATTCATGTCATGCTTGGCTTCGACACTATAATTGTGAACGCCTGCAATTTGAGTTTTACTGGCACTTTCAATAGTATCGATGCGACCATTCGCCATAACCTTTTGTTCTTTACATGTATTGTCAACATCATTAATGCGGGCATTACTACTATCCCGTGACGACAGTAATTCCTTTTGTGTATGACCGATTAATGAAATCTCTGACTGTAATCCACTTACAAAATCGGTAAATTCCTTCCTTGTTATATGATTTAAACTAAGTTCATCAAGAAGTCTCAGGGTTTCAGCTTTAAAATTGATATAATCGTTATCTTGATGGGCCGTATCTTGATGTGCCTTTTCATGATGGATTGCATCACGATTTGCCGTATCTTGAAGAGCCGTTTTTTTTATTACCAGGAGGACGTTTAACATAAAACCAGAGAAGTCCGACAGACAGAAAAAGAATAATCAAGCATCTGAAAAATCAAGCACAGTAAAACATAAACTATCAGTGAATCTTAAAGATCCTATTATACGCATTATGATTACCTATGAATAACCAGAACAGCAAAAGTAAATCAATGACCATAGTTTTATATTAATACCCAAAATACCATGCAACAACTATAACCCTGATATTAATTTGTGCCAATATCAAAATGTCATGCACAAAAAATGTGTAGGCTGAATACGAAATGTCACAAACATTTACACACACACACACACGCACATGGACGCGCGCACACACACGCATCCTCACGCATGTACGAAAGCACAAACACACAGAAGCATACATACATACAAACGGTCACACATACGGTAATGAGTAACACTGTATAAAGCTCTGAATTTATCATTGTGGGAGCATCAAACAATTGCATGAAGGGTATGAGATAATAAAAGCATTGTGTTTTTGTGCTTTTTTATATCTCTATAAACAATGTGAGCATTTGACGTGGGGATCTTCTACAAGAACATAATTTAAACAAAATAAGAAGAGGTATGTATATTAACATTCAAAATACCAAATTAAAAATGATTTCAGAGATTTGAAGTGATTTTTATACACCATTTGAGCCCACAGGCGTGGGTAGTTTTTACCCCAGGGGAAAGATTTTACATGTAACTAGATAATTGAGCTATGTATATAAACAAATAAAAAAAAATAACAGTGTAGATATGCATTGTGTGTTTTGCTAATTTGAGGTATCCGTAATTTGTACACACACACACACACACACTAATATATATATAAGTGTGTGTGTGTGTGTGTACAAATTACGGATACCTCAAATTAGCAATATTAGCAATACACACAATGCATATCTACACTGTTATTATTTTATTTTTTTATTGTCTGCCCTATTCATATTCACAATTAAGTGTACATTCCTTATTAATTTTATTCTTGTTATTTCAAATTCTTTGCATATCCTTTTTTAATGGTATTTTCCTAGTTTCTTTCTTTTGCAAATCGGAAAACTATGTTTTCAAATATTCTTATTTATATTCTTTCTTATAGTTTCTTTATTATACTAATGAATAAAACACACCCTTATTTTCTTTATTATTATTATAAACAAATCACTTAATCCGTATCCGCATCAATTATTTCGGTTTGAACGCTTTTTCTGCTTCTTTTTCTTTTGCTTCACACTGGCATGTTCACACATGCTGTTACCCGCTTCACTCGCATTGCTTGCATGGTCTCTGCTTTGTTTATCACAGGCTTTTACGTCATTACCATGTTGTTCCATGTAGCAATGTTGTTAAATTATGACTTAAATAATTACTTAACTGCTCGTTTAAAATGCCTGTCTGATTAATATCATTTGTTCGTTTCTTATAATTCACAATACGATTTTTATAACCATCAGTCATTCAAATTAACACCTAAGGTATACTTGTTTTTAATGGTGTACTTTCTACAATCGGCGTTGAGATATTTATGCAGTACACTTTACGCCCCGCGAATTGCATGCATGTGACATTCTAAACGGCGTCGCATATTCCTTGTGATAACTCTATTTTATTTTAGTATTTGACAATACCTGTAGTATTTTCATTGAGTGCAGCACAATAAGTTGTAAAATGCCCGATACGAGAATCTTGTATTAAACTGTATCCTTTCCGAGTATCAAACTAGGCCTTTTTATCAAAATTGCAATATCAATTTTGACACACTTTGTACAGATTATAACAATTAAATTCGTTTTTTGTGGAGATTTTTCATTGAAAAAAGCAAGGACAGTCGAGAATATGTTTTTAGACGTGCAATTACTTGGGTCTTATTGAAAGGGATTCCCATTTATCCGCAACCGAAATAAATAAAGTCGTTATTTCGAAATATTTGAGCCCTTAATATCGAGCAACACGGTAAGAACATGATACCATCATATTTGTAAATAAACGTTTATAATTAAATTGTCGCGTATATAGTGCATTCCTGGTGGTGCACTTTTACAAGTTTTTACAAACATTTTGTGCACTATGTGTGTACCATTGAAACGTCAGAAGAGCGACCTCCTAGATTTAATATTTAAAGCTGAAGAATGAATGATACATGAAGTAATTTGAATTTTTTTTTTTAGATGAACACTATTCAATATAACATACCAAATATTTCATCTTTTAAAGTTATTTTGATACCGAAAAAAATGTTAAAATGTGACCTCCTGGGCGTGTAAAGCTTTGACCACAGATGTATGAGTTAAACAAACTTAACCACTTTGAAATGTTACATACCAAATAATACAAATGTGGGCTTTTTGATTTCAATGAAGAATAAATGTACGTTTATTTTGCTTATTCATTTAACGTCTATTTATTTAGTATGTGGCCCCTGAAACATAACATGTTTTGAGCCCAGAGGCTTAAGAGGACAAATAAACGATGTTTCACATGTAATATTACACCTATGGGTCAACTGTTTCAGAGAAAAACGTTTAACTTATTTTGAAATAAATTCCTATATAGACTTTTTAACATTCTTGTTTTACCCCCCACCTTGAATGATGTTATCACAATTTAAAAAGACCACCTTATGTCACATATAAAAAGCCATGTGTCTTGCGTTAGAGAATAAAATGGACAGTTTAAACTTCAGGTGTACAGTGGATTTTGCTTTGTACAAACCGTTATAGAGCTGATGTTACGTAAGATTAGATTTTTAAATATATAAAGGCACTGGATCTTTGTATGAAGCGGTCCGTAAACATAAGCTCTTCCTAATTACGTGAGCTAAATATTGAAGAGAGAGTTATGGTCCTCTCACTTTGCACTTCCGCTCAACGTCTCTTACCCCACTCTAGGGTTTTCAAATCGATTGAACACTAAGGGAGTTATGATCCACACAAGAAAGGTAATCAAGGGTAAATACTACGTAAATATTTAAGAAACAATTATGATTCTTGCATTCTGCTCTTCCTTTGAAAGGCCCTCAATCGAAATTATTTTCAAGTATCCTTTGAATCCCTTCGATAGGTTTCTACTTATTCTTCACACAAATACAATAGTTATGCGCTTCACAAGAAAAAGAAATCGTGGACAATAACTCCAAACGTATTGAATATAAATTAATGGATCGGTTACTCAGTATTTCCGCTCAAAGTTTTCTTTCTTTCTGTGTATGTCATTTGATTTTAAATATCTTAAATACGAATGGAGTTACGCTTCGCACAAGCAAATTTACCAAACTATAACTCCGTAAATATTGAAGAGAAAGGCATGATCCTTGTTATCTGCATTTCTTTCAAAGCTCTATTACAGTATAAGGAGTATCATTCGAATCCTTACAAAATGTTTAGAAATATGGTTTACTCAATAAAATAACATTAGGTAGCGACGCACTGATTAAAAACAATAAACCATGTGAAGTAACTCCAAAAATATAAAGTTATGTTTCCTTTTACTCTGCAACTTCTCTCAACGTCCTCTACCATTACATGTGGTTTATTTTGAATATATACGAATGGCGTTGTGCTCTGCACAGCAATGTGACAGACTCCGTAAATAATTTACGAATGATCGATGGTCCTTATACTCAGAACTTCCTTTCAAATCCCTCTATAATTATAAGACGTAGTATTTAGATCTATTCAAAACTTTGTGAGTTATATACTAAATACGAAGCGGACGGATGATGCGAACAACCAAAAAAATTGCATATGTCCATTCACGTACGTGTAACTTGAAGATAACGGTAGCCTTCATAAACAAGAGCTTATTCACGTTGTTTATTTAAAAAAAAAATAAAAAAATAAAGAATACGTTAACATTCTTTAGCAACATTTAAATAAATGTATTTGTCTTAATAAAACCGAGTACACTCACAATGATTATAATAATGTCGTACCAACCCAGAACCTACATGAAAAATGATTTAATGCTGGTCTAAAACACATACGCGATACATCCTTTTAACATCCTGCAGCAGTACCAGTCACCTCTACAGCTTTTACTCGTTCCTCTATGCTTTCTCGTTCAACTTCTTTTCCTTAGTAAACGTTACACCTGTAAAAGAATTAATTCGTCTTTTTTTATAATATGAATCGTGTAAATGTTACATCGGTATACAAATACATTAAAGCCACACACCTTGAAATGAAGTACATGTTAATCAATACTTATAGATAAAATTTTAAAGTGTGCAAATTTTTCATTTAATCTATAGCCTAGTTAGCAAGTTATTTTGTATTTTTCAACCGGGAATTACCGCTTTAAAACCGAAAGTAGGATTTCTAAACGTGTACGTCCATTTCGACAAACGCGATAATTTTTAGTTTCAAAGCGCAAAAAGACGAATTTCTACGTTGTAACCACCAGATATATTCTGCTTGACATGGATAAAATTAAATCTTAAGCCTAGTTAGCAAGTTATTTATTATTTTTCAAACAGTACCGCTTTTAAAACCGAAAGTAGGATTTCTAGACGTATACGTCCATTTCGACAAACGCGATCATTTTTAAGTTTTAAAGCGCAAAAAGACGGGTTTCTACCTTGTAACCACCAGATATATTCTAATTGGTATAGATACAATATGTTTCTTATTTATACTTAAATTTACTATGCAAAATAAGGTGTGTGGCTTTAATTATGTTGGTCAAAAAAAATGTTCAGCTGGCAGCGCAAGATAAAAAATATATAATTAATTATAAAGTTACCACAGCACGTTTTTGATAATTTGAAATTCTCGGGTAGTTTTAAGTCTTTGTTTCAATGGTAACTAATAACTTACTTGTCTAATCAGTACGACGCCTTGCTATTGAATATGATGTAGTTCGTATTGTTTTACATATTAAAAGAATGTACGAACAACATATGCACATTTTCGCTTGGTATAAAGGAAATAAATAATTTAATGTTGTGTTTAATTTGATTTAGTAGATCATTGTCTTGACTAGGCGTGACCAGTTTTGACCCTTAGGGACATGATTTAAACCAACTTTGTCGCAGACCACTCACTGATGTATAATACCAAATAGCAAAGCTCTTGGTTTTGCGATTTCAGAGACGAGGGAGTATTTAGTTATTTTGCGATATAACTCTATATCGTTGAAGAAGACCTAAAACAATGTTTCGAACAAATTATTGAACGTTTTGGCCATTTATTTCCACAGAAAAATAATTTGATTTGTTTTTAAAAACATATGTTTACGCTGACTTAAGTTTACCTCAAGTTGACCTACGTATACAAATGATCGGGACGCTTTGACAAAGTTTGAAAGAGACTTTTCCCGTGTTCATCCGTTTGAAGTTTCATGAACATAGAGACCATGTCTGGTTGCAAGGTCTTTAATATTTGATGGATACAACATTAGCATGCAGATAGTGCGTTTCATGGACTAAGGAAGGGTACCAGTGCCATTAGCGGGATAATACTTCTGGGTCACGCCATTTCTTCGATCTGTCTAGATCAGCTTCAAATCGTTTGGGATCTTCCCGCGCAGGTTCGAATCCTGCCGACACCGCATACTTTTTGCGACTCGTTTTATTTATTTTTTTAACGTAATTTGATTTAATACAGCATGAAAGCTATGTTTATTGTTAAATATGTTGCAATTTTTATGCACATTCTTCAATTTTTAAAATGAAAACAACGTTTTGGCTAAATTGGGTGATTTACTGCTGAAAATACGAATCATGCATGTTGCATTTTTATTTTTATTTCAAAAAGTAAACGGTAAATCTGTCTATTTATTGGTATTTGTGCTGTATATAGTGTATCACTAAAAACTAAGTTCAAAATTTTACTAAAATGAAGCTATTTTAAATTTTATGACACTTTGTTTTTAACCAACCCAATTTGTACTTGGCTGAAACCACTTACATTTCATATCGCTCTTCCATATATAACAAGTTATAAAAAATAAATGTCTGTGAAAGAATACTTATTTCATCTTGTTTTAACTTCAAACACCTTTACTGCATCTGTACACACCAACTGCATGCCAATATTTGGAAATCTATATGAATTGTGGAACTTTCATATACCCCAGGGCTGCAAATAAACTGGACAAAAGCCGAGCGTGGGTGGTTTTGGAAAAATCTGTATAATTGTTTTAAAGCATGGAAAGCGTACCTAAAAAGGTGCATGTAGTTCAGTGAGATGATGCTGAATTAGAAAATATTATATTTGAAAAGGTGCCCATTACGGGTGCGCTAACTTAAGTATTTTACTTTGTTTTACTTTGTTTCGTGTACCTAGTAATATCAGCGTTTGTTTCTGTGATCAAGTGGCAAATATTTCCTTACCATATTTCCTTACCAACCGGTAATTCTATTAACCAGTTCTTGTATTTTAAATGAAAACACGCAAACAAGAGATATTGTCAAACAGGGTTTAATATCCTTATGTTTATTAAGCGCGCACGTAATTGATATGTTCTCGTTTATTTACACTTTACTGCTGATAGAGTGTAATCTTGTTCTAGATTATGTCCCCATCATCATTAAAAGTCAAAGGATAAAGCTCCGATACAAATGCGGAAATAGAATACGCCCCCAACGTTAAATTTCTATTCCAATCGATTTGGGTACCTTATATCTAATTTAAAACTGTCCGATTTCATGTTTTTGTAAGTATAACATATTTCCCTTTGTTTCATTCTCTCTTTACAGCATTTGCTTTTTGAATTAAATTAAAGTAATTTCAAGTTCAAATCTGTTTTACTCGGATATCTAACACTGAAAACACTATAATTAGTTTTCTTTTACAAAAAATAAACAAGAATATATTTAAAATAAAGTGTAAGTAAATGTCTTAGTATGTAACGAGTGTTTATGGAAAAGCAAAAGGAATACATAATTAAGACACATTTTCATACCAGTCAACATGCAGTGTACTCCAGACGAAAATCGAAAGTGATTTGATAACGATACAACTAATCAAAACAATATTCGCAACAACGGACTATAATCCCTGGCGTCACCTCATTTTGGATATGCATTTATGAAAGAATATATACTATATTTCCTGCGTTACACTAAAGACAGGAAGTGTTTATACAAAAAAAAATATAAGTGATGCGATTCAGCCAGATTAATAAAGGGAACATACTCCCGCTATCATAACAGTAATGCAATTAATAGTGTGCTTTCAACATATTGAAAGTTCATATAGCAAAAACATCATGGGCGATCTAAAAGATGAATATGCATTTTGCCAAAAGAGATGAAGCCAGAACTAAGAATGTACCAATCAGAATAAGAGGTGGTGCAAACGCTTGATAAATGGCAGTCATACCGAATCGTGTTTTAGTAAGATATGAAAAGGTCAGATATACGCTATTAAGCTAGTTATACATGATATGATGGGGTTCATCCCCTTACCATAACTTCTATTCTGCTTTCTGAATAATAAAATCGTCACTTTGTCCATCCTGCCTCATTATTTTGAAGTATTCGACATTGTCGGGATGTTCAACGAATTCCCCCGATATTCATCCGAACTTGAAGGAACCTTATAATATTCATTTTTACTGTGAATTGATTTATGCTGATGATGATTCCCAAATTGCTTTTAAGATCGTATTTTGTATCCGAATACTATCCGGATATCCGCATAGATCGGAATAATGGAAGGCCGGTGCGCTAACCTAGTTGCGAATTCCCAACTGCAAGTTGCTAAATGCCAGTAAAAATCGTCGAACGGAATCGGAAATGATGGAAAGTGAATTCCTATCCGCTTTCTTTTCTTTTTAGAAATTAGCAAATAAGCAATAAGTTACGTGCGTTGAGCAACTTGCACTTGGTTGTTGGCAACTGGCATTTAATCCATCATTTCCGATTCCGGTCGACGATTTTCATCGTGATTTCATCTTGATTTATGTCTCCGTCAACGATAAGCAAAACACAATAGTGATAATCATTGGTTTTATTGAACAACATACATTATGAAGTGATTGTTAATAAGGTTTTACATTCTGTTTCCCCATACAACAGAGAGATCAAATTCACAAAACTATCGTAAATACCTTTGAAGCTTACATAATCGAATAACAGTAACCCAGTCAACGGAAGAACGCTCATATGCATATGCTGTACATAGTGTATTAGAAGTAATCAGGACACACTTCAACGCATAGGATTTAAAACTATTAACTGCATGCATGTGTTGAATTGGCATATTGAAATCATTAGATTTTAATCAAATAGTTTTCGCTTTTGTAAAGTAAACTGATATACACATTCGCTGCCCATTTGGGATATATGACACAAATAAGATGATATTATTCGTATAAATGTAAATCAAATCACATTTTCTTTAAGAAATTTACAGGTATTTATATTTATTTATTATATGTATTCCAGAAGTTTCACATTCTTTATATATAAGTGAACAAAACACGGAATATAATAAAGAAAGATACTGGTTGCTATTGAAACAAAGAAATAATGTTGCTTTTTAATATCTGAATCCATTTGAATGCCGATAAGTTCAATACAAATGAATGAATGGTATATGAGAATAACACTTATTGAATTTCAGTTCAAAAACAGATACAAATGGACTCACTTATTAAATGGTTTGTTATAAAACGTTTTGTCCAAAACTGACCAACATTTTTGGAAATCTTAACATGTTATTAAAATTGATGTAGTTTGGTTCTATAACTCAACTGATGATCTTGTCTAAAAGTGTCACCTTTTCACTACATATGTGATGAAAACAAAACATTTAGAATCAATTGTTGTAATGAAAATATAATATAAAAACAAGTTCACATCTAACTATAGACAGTATTCACAATTTGAATAGTAAATTGAAATAAAAGTAAATGTGGAAACAGTAATGATTGTTCATTAAATTTTATGTATCTTACTACCTGTGCAAAAACAACACAAAATGCATACATTTGTTCCCCTCACATACTTTAACACGTTTATATGTTGACTTATGGATGACACACAGATTAAAACAACATGCAATTATAAACTACCAATTAATGCATATGAATCGAAATGATCTTTTTTTCTTTGATGTGAAGTCTGCAATAAACAATTTATATGTTCTAAACAAGTTCAATTACAACACAATATAAACATAATATAGTGTTTATTTTATGATCCACACACAATAACACACGTTATATGTTCAAAACAAGTTCAAATCACATCACACTATACACAGAATATAGTGTCTATTTTATCATCCACACACAATAACACACTTTTTATGTTCAAAACAAGTTCAATCACATCATAATATAAACAGAATATAGTGCTCATTTTATAATCCACACACACTAACACACTTTATATGTTCAAAAAGAGTTCAATCACAACACAATAAACGGAATATAGTGTCTATTTTATCAACTACACACAAAAACACACTTTACATGTTCAAAAAGAGTTCAATCACATCACAATATAAACAGAATATAGTGTCTATTTTATCATCCACACACAATAACATACTTTATATGTTCAAAACAAGTTCAATCACATCACAATATAAACAGAATATAGTGTTTAGTTTATCATCCACACACAATAACACACTTTATATGTTCAAAACAAGTTCAATAACACCACATTATAAACAGAATATAGTGTTAATTTTATCATCCACACACAATAACACACTTTACATGTTCAAAAAGAGTTCAATCACATCACAATATAAACAGAATATGGTGTCCATTGTATCATCCACACATTATAACATACTTTATATGTTCAAAACAAGTTCAATTACATCACAATATAAACATAATATAGTGTCTTTTTTATCATCAACACAAAAACACACTATATATGTTCAAAAAGAGTTCAATCACACCACAATATAAACAGAATATAGTGTCTATTTTATCATCCACACACAATAACACACTTTATACGTTCAAAACAAGTTCAATCACATCACAATATAAACATAATATAGTGTCCAATTTATCATCCACACACAATAACACACTTTATATGTTTAAAAATGGTTAAATCACATCACAAAATAAACAGAATATACTGTCCATTTTATCATCCACACACAATAACACACTTAATATGTTCAAAACAAGTTTAATCACGTCACAATATAAACAGAATATAGTGTCCATTTTATCATCCACACACAATAACACACTTTATATGTTCAAAAAGAGTTCAATTTCAACACAATATAAACAGAATATAGTGTCCATTTTATCATCCACACACAATAACACACTTTATATGTTAAAAAAAGAGTTCAATAACAACACGATATAACCAGAATATAGTGTCGATTTTATCACCCATATACAGTGCAAAATGACAGTAAGATATAAACCTTGTTAAGCTCAGGTTTCAGAAGGATTTGCAAAATTCATTTGGAAAGAAATGAAAAAAATAAATGAAAAAAGTAGCTGATTACTTATAAGCGACCTCCAAAAAACACATCAAAAGTATATAACACAAAAAAATAGACTTGCACACTATTAAATACAATTTAAATCAGTTTAACATGTCATAATTGCCTCCATTGTTATTTTTCTTCTTCAACTTAATTTTGTGAAAATAACGAAACAAAGAATTTAGCAAAAATATAGTTAACTCTGAACCCTTCTGATATACAAAGTGAACAGGGCATAGTCACTGTTTCAAGTAAAAACAGTAATATAAAGTAAAATGCTTATGTATTACTTGATCATACATGTATTGATTGCCGACACCATTTTGTTAAAAGCAATGATGAAATATAAAATGCTGGTTAAACGCTTCCCTGGCATGACTGCTTCATCAAGATCGTAAACTATTGTCCATTTAAAATAAAACATATTTCTTTAAATACATTATTATGCGTGTTCTTTAATCAAAACAACCTCATGCATATACTTAAGACAATCATGTTTTAAATGCGAAAAAAATGTATTGATGGCTGAAATACACGACCTACAGAAGCTTAAGACAACAAAAAAGCACTTGATATTGAACACAACCATTTATAATGACATCCACAACCAAACATGTTGACAATAATATGAACACGCACATTTATATTCATAAACATCATCAAATAAAATTAATCACATCGCTGACACATCCATTGTGTTGTCATTACGAATGGAAATGTAATTGCTTATATGCCATTTTGGGATTGTACATAGGAAATGTGATTAAATAACCTTATTCAGTTAATAGTTTGTATGTTGTCAACTGTTAGGCAATCATCTTAAAGTACATAAAGTGAAAATAGAATACCTTAGAAGAAATATATATGAATTAAACTTTGTCAATGAAATGTTATTACTGTTATTATAGAAAAGTTCAACAACATATGATAAATTGAAACGTGTTTTAGATTTTTGCAACTTTCGTGTACAACAGACAAAGAAATATCGTCTATAATCTTCATTATGACGGCCAAAACGGCTCAAACACACACACTGATTGGTGGGATAAATTCACTGTGCATGACATTCCATCATCATAGACAAACTTTGAACTTGTTTGAAGTGAAACAAGTAAAAGAAAACTAAGAAAACCCTACCTTGAAATAAAGCAGGAAGTTTCTCCGAAAATTAACAATGACGATCTTGCCCTTATGTATTAAGGGGTGTTGCTACAGTTTTGCTGATTTTTTTTTCCATCAAATACATTTTGTTCAAAATTTATATTAAAGTAATACATATAAATAATATATGAAAAATGAAATACAAAAATAGGGTCATCGGCCTTGTTTTGATTGTATTCACCATTATATAACATGTACTTTGTCATAAAAACTGAAAATTCTCTAATTGCGTAAACATAATTGATAACGAAATTGGCAGAATGTAACTATTATATAAGCCAAGATACATCATATACCATTTAATTAAACAACACGCTACCAATAAAATGGAGTAAACAAGTTAAGTTTTAAGAAATTAAATTTTTATAATTTTTATGTCACCCAAAAAACCGTCACATTTTTAGTATTTTAACCAAATAAATGGAATTTAAAAAAGTCATGTCAAATAGAATTCTGCGAACTGCTCAAATATGTTAATCTACGTGTTGTCATCATAAAACAAAAATAAAAAAAAAGGGTCACCGCACTTTTTACAGAGATTTTTTTGTTTGACAATCCCTACTGTCTATATCAAATTTCATAAAATACAGCAATAAGGCAAACCCAAGTACCGGTACATATATTGCTAGAAATATGCAATAACATTAGAAATTGTTAAAAATCTTAACTGGGATCACAACAGCTTACAAAAAAAAACAGCAACACAATATAACAATATTTAATCACAAACATAGGACCATACAGTATCAAATCAATAACGTACAGGGAAGTGTTCACAGATTTCGGCATGTTTTTAAATTTGTGATTAAATGCTCTAAATTGATAAATGTAAACAACAGGACTAAAGAGCTCCAGTATAAAACAAAAATAAAATAAAAAAAGGAAAACAAAAGAAAAAAAAGTTAAGCGCACCTGGAATCGAAATACTGACCTATGTATTATGAACCAACTCGGTCATCTTCTTCTTCTTCTTCTTCAGATACAGCACTCCCTCTTAAAAGAAGATTTTGTGCCGGCGCCTATTTGTAAGAGGGTGAAAAAAAACTGTACAAAGGTGTTCAGCTGGGTGTTAATTTAAACTTATTTACATTGTAGGTGTCTACAGGTGAATAAGGGTGACAATGACAGCCACAGGAGTAAGGGTTTTGAAAACTTCTACTGTGGCTGCCTCATGTATATGGGGAGGTAGTGAATTGGTAGTGGATGATTGTTCTTGGGTAGAATGAGACTTTATACGAGTCTTTTGATGTTTGTATGTGTCTTAAGCCATGGTTACTGATGAGTCTGGATCTGTGGTCGACAGGAACAAGAAGATTATCAGGAGGAGTGATGGCAACTACATGGTGGATAATCTGATAAAGCATGATGAGACGGAATTTTGTTCTGCGTGTTTCAAGTCTGAGCCAATTGAGAATGTCTATCATATTAGTTACTGAGCTTGTGTTGAGATATCTGTTTGTTACGAATCTGGCTGCATGTCTTTGTACTTTTTCTAGTTGATTTATTTGAGCTTTTTTGTGCGGGTCCCAGACAATGGAGGAGTATTCTAATTTAGGCCTAGCTATAGCTTTGTTAGCATGGTCTTTAACTTTTGATGAGCTGATTTTTAAATTGCGACGAAGAAATCCTAGTGCCTTGTTTGCATTATTACTGATAGAGTTGATATGTTTATCCCATATGAGGTTACTCTGGAGTGTAATGCCTAGATATATGGCGTGATTTACTTTTTCAAGGATGTGATCATGTAGTTTATATGAGAAAATGATAGGATTTATTTTTTGAGTAATGCTGATGATGTTACATTTTTCAGGATGGAATTGCATTAACCAGTCCTGCTCCTATCGATCAGCAGCTTCAATATCTAGCTGGAGCTTATGGGCGTCGGATTGGTTGTTGATATTTTTGTAGATGATGCTATCATCTGCAAAAAGTCTCAGAGTGCTATGTTTAATATAGTCAGCAAAGTCATTTATGTAGATAAGAAATAAGATGGGCCCAAAGACAGTGCCCTGTGGGACTCCGGGGGTAACAGGTACCTCGTCTGACATGGTTCCCTCCAGGACAACAGTCTATGTTATATTTGATAAGAAGTCAGATATCCAGAAGAAAGCGATTGAGTTTATTCCGTAGTATTTAAGTTTGTATAAGAAATCCATAATGATGACGTCAGTTTGTATACCTTGATTATTTGATTGGGTTAGGTTTTGGAGGAATGATATCAGTTGGGTTTTGCAGGAACGTTTAGGTCTAAACCCGTGTTGGAGGTCGTATAAAATACTATTTCTATATGTATTCATTTGGGATGATAATGATAACAAAAATATTGGGTTGTGATAATAGAATCATAGGTGTAGCTATACATATATTCTCGGTTAAATAAACTGCCGCAACACCCCTCAATTGTTATTTAAGTTGAGGTTAATTAAAACCATACACAAAATCAAAAGAAAATTATCGTTCCACCGACTTTATCATTTTTGTATGGTTATTCTTAAAAAAATAACCTGTTGTTTATCGCAAAATTGGGTTGACAAAATATGCAAAACGGAATTAAAAACTTAACGTCGT
The DNA here is from genome assembly GCA_007657795.1 of Dreissena rostriformis. Classification (NCBI taxonomy): domain Eukaryota; kingdom Metazoa; phylum Mollusca; class Bivalvia; order Myida; family Dreissenidae; genus Dreissena; species Dreissena rostriformis. The sequence continues at coordinate 103,042 of VMBQ01002010.1, read as the reverse complement.
TTTACTCGGAAGCGACGTCAGCGACACATGATGACGCAAGCGGATTACCCATGCAACGGTTGATCGGTAACTGTGTTGAGTAATTTATGGGCTCCATTTTTCAGTAAAAATGATAAAATCAACAGACTTATAGGTAAGAAAGATCGTTTCCTCGACAATAACACAAATAAAAGTTTAAATTAAATGCAAATTATCACACAGAAGGGATGATTCCCCCGTCCCCGACCACCCCTGCAACGACGGAAGTCGTACAATGTTGCAGGTTGTATTAGTCACATTATTAAAAATAAAATAAATATCTTTTAGTATGTAAACCTAAATGGTAAGTTTTGAGATAAACTGTTCAAAATCATAAAACAAAAGCTCTTTGACCATTGTCTTAAGCTTATAGTACAATAGCATTAAAAAAAAAAGAAAAGCTTAATGCACAATGACAATCGACAATAAATCGCAAAAAATATCGTGTGTGTTTTTAATCGACCTATATCGCATACGCACTGTGTTGCTTCGTGTCATTTTTAAGAAAATGAGTATTGTCTGATCGCAGATATCAGTGTTCTGGCAGAGACATCCCAAACGCGAGAGTATGCGCACCCCAAACTTTTCCTTTTAATTAGGTTAAACTGAAATGTAAGCTATTTACAAAAAAGCATGTCTGAGGTCCTCAAAGCCAGATAAAAAGAACTCTAACGAATAAGTATCTTTCAGCAAAAAATCGAAATATGTATCTTACGTTCTTACTTGATTCGCTGTACAATTCACAACGCATACATATTTCCAGTAGTCTATACATGCTTTACTTGAACAGAAAAGGTGAATAAGCGCCTAATTGCTGAGTATAAGCCAGAATAACTGTTTTGACAACAGTACGGCTATTAATACAGTGATGTACTTACATGATTCGTTTTGTATGGGTTCCATGATGTGCATAGTACCAAAATGAGCCCTGCTTGACATATGATTATGGTCGTGATCACAGCCGTCATTGAACCTGTAAAGATTTATACATGAAGACTCAACGAATAACTATCATGTTATCATCATAGATCAAATTACATGCTCGACATATGTTAATTAATCAGAAAGTGACTAACCAATTTGGTAAAAGCGAAGTTTTCGACGCAAATGCTTAAACACCAATAACATATTACATTTATGATGGTGTTTGTTTCAAATAATCAACATATGCAATCAAAATCCAATGCAAATATTACACAACTTGTTAAAGATTTATAAATGTTTGATTGAAAATCAGGGAACATATGACTAATTAGTATTGTTTAGACACATTAACCAAACAACGCTTTGCATTGTTGGGAAAAAGAAATCGTTGGTGTTTAATTGTAAAATAAAGGTTAAGTTTCTTTAAGTACCCTTCTTGAATGCAAAGACAAGCATAACACTTGTTTAAAGTTTTAGCAATATTATCGATGAAATGTGTGAATAATATGTCATTATTTTTTCCAATTTTTATTGATAGTTCAACATGAACAGATATGATTCTTTTTTTCTTTTTTTAAAGGGAGTGTTATTTTTCTTGTCTGATTATACTGTATACATTCTTTCTTGAATATATAACCAAATTATTTTTATTTGTCAGTTTGCTTAACTGCAAACAAGTCCTTTTAAATTACTGGTATTGCTTTGCACGTTTAAGAAAAAGAACAAGAATACTTTGTTTTAACCAAAAGTGTGACCTTGATCCGGGAGAGACGCTTGTTACTGTCAAACTATGATTAACACCTTTGCAATTTTATTCTTAAGTATATTCAGGTTGGAAAATGTTTGGCTCATGACAAATTGATATGGGTTTAAACGATTTTAATTTAAATTTAGAACCTGGTTCTTGCGTGAAGCAATTACTGTTACTTTTGTAATTTTCAAACCGACCCATGGTTGAACAAGCGTTAAGGGTTTTTTTAATATTTAATTGCTAATATTAGATTGTGACATTGGCTTCGCGTCTTAGGAACTGGTGTTTGCGCCCTACACTTTATTTACAACAAAAATGATTATTTGTTATTCCATGAATATTCCAATATCGTTATACCAGAGCTTCACTTTCAACGTTCTGGAAAAAAGAAAATTGTGAATATCTAATAGTTGACCTTGTGCTTTTTACCTCGGACCTAGACTGTTTGCCTCGCACGCGACACCCAGCTCATCAAGCTCACCACTAAGTGTAAAATCAAACACAACAAAAAGGTGCTATCGGGAGATTTCTCATATTTGTGACTGGGCATTGAACTATGACCATGACCTTACCTAGTGGCTATATTCCTGTTAGCAACCATTAGTCTTACCATTATCATCAGTAATTTAAACAAAAATATAGTCTTACCATTATCATCAGTAATTTAAACAAAAATAAACTATTCTGGACGATGTTATACTCATGACAAAGTTTTGAGACTGATTTCCTAATTTTGGTGTGCGTGGACCTTGTAAGTAATACTCAACCCATAATGCGAATCACGTTTTTAATTATCTATGCTGAATACCATGATGCTACTGAGTATTGCTTAGGGACAACGTTCATGTTATAACATAGGAGCTTGGGTCTTGCGCGCGACATTTTATCATGCTCATCACGTTTCGAAAATATATAGTTAAACCCATCCAAGCTGGACGAAATTATGTTCCGGGCAAAGCTAACCGCCGATATCTCCGCCCGATAGAACGCCCATACTCCCACAAAGTATTTCGCTCTAATGTTCATATAATACGGTCGTTTCCCAAATGGCCGTTTTATAAAGGAAACAAAACAAGCGCGAAATAAATGTAAACAAATAATTTATAGACATCATGCGTGTCAGGTTAATGTGTCCAAACTATGTGAAACGTATAAACCACTGATTTAACTGTTGTGAAATAAAAATAACAAAACCATCACTCATCATACCTTTGTCAAAGGTATTTCCGTGTAATACTTTCGATGAAATGTCTGCATTTTCTAAGGCGCTCTTTAAATCACTGACATGTTGCTTTGCTTCTAAAATTGTTTCATAGATGTTCCTTATTGCATTTTCAGTTGAATGTATTTTATTTTCAATATCCCTTACTGCATTCTCCAGAACAAGCTTGTCTTCGGCAATAGAACTGTGCAAACTGGCAATATCATTTTGATTGGAAATTTCAAGAGTATTAATCCGGTCACTCACAATTGCATTTTGTTCTGTATTAGTACTGTCGACAGCAGTTATTCGTGCATAAAGATTTTTCTGGGAAAACAATAATTCATTTTGTATAAGAGCAATCGCTGAAATTTCTGACTGCAGTCCATTAACGATGTTGTTGAATTCATTCCTTGCTATATTAATTAAACGAAAATCAATTATAATAATTTCTGTTTTATGATTGTCATCATGCCGTAAAATAGATGCATCTAATAGATATTTCATGTTTTTCACGCATCGTAAAACATCTGCCGGATCTTGATGGTTTTCACATACCGAAATTTTTCGAGTGGGAGAAAGTTGTTTCAGAAGTATGACAGCCAATAGTACAGTCAATATGACAACAAAAACACTGATGATAATCCTGTAAAATCAATACATATACGTTTAAATATATCAGTGGACCTAATATACATATTTTCCGTAAAAGAGCATTGTCAGTGTGTTAAATCGAGCGTTGAGTTATTTCATAGATGTACGGTGTGAAAAATCGTTGATAGGTAACCGTATTTTATAGGGCAGTGGAGGCATTAGGCACCGCACCACTTATTATTTACTTGATTGTCCGTTAACAGTTTAAAAATGTTTCTGCGACATCAAACTTTTGTATTTGCAGTTTGGTTGTCCAATATGCCCATTAAAAAAGGTTTTATTTTACTTGATTTTCTAGAGCGGGGGATTTAAATCTATATGTAAGATTAAGGTTAATTAGTTTACATATAAGACACAAAACAAACACACTATAGACCAGTTGATCTTATTGAAACAGTTTAGCATTTTACCCCCAGACAACCACCGACCATGCCAACCATAAAAACACGCGTTTAATTACTAGTCCGACTATCGCCATTCCATCGTTCAAATTTTGTCGCCAGCCAGATTCCGCTGTATTTGGTTCTTGTGAAGCCATCTACTTTTTTTCGTAAACCTAGTAAAATAACAGTTGTTAAATGTGTATGTTAATGATAATCCAAAGACAAAATGGCAAAATTTCCATAAGACACTTATAAATTTTTATTCCCAATGACTTCGATTTAAAATGTTAACGTGTTAAAACAACAATTTCTATACTTAAAAGAACGCTTCATTGTCCAATTTTAATAAAAGTGTATACATAAGAACAGGCGAAAGCTTGAAACAAATTGATTCACAATAATATGACCTCATTTACTGTACCCTTTACAGTTAGCAATCTGTGCTAGATTAAATCACTATCATCATATGAAAACAAAGGGTGAGATTTAGGACGTGTACATGCCGAAGAAGATGCAGAACTACATTACGCCCCCTTTTGATAGATTTTTCAGTCGATATGAAGGCGTAATTTGATTATATTTCCAAGCTACCTTATTCCATAGTTCCTCTTATAAACACTATATATATAATATATATATTCATCATTCTTAATATTAAGTTGTTGTAATTCGGCATAAAATTCAAGCACGTTTAAGGTTAATCGTTGCAATATAAACTCATATTGATTTCAGTATTAAAAAATGAGTGTTACAAACCGTTAGCTGTGATAAAGTAAAACTATAAGTTAAATTTGTACGGATCGACTTATTTCAAAAGCGAAAGAAATATAAATAAAAGTATTATACCCTCAAAAGGCGGACTATTCCACAGGGAAACCCAAAGTGATATGTAAACTGTCCAACTTATCATAAACAAATAAACTCAACAACGGCTTGTAATATCTGGCGCCACCTTATTTCGGTTATTCGTTCATAAACGAACCGAATTTACTTGCGACATGACACTAATGACCTCGTTTTTATTTTGTAAAATGAACGACATTGACATCTTTTATATACAGTTTTCATATATATCAGGCTTTGTAAAGACGGTAGCCGTTGCACCGTTTGATGTTGTCGTTTCTTAGTGGATATGATGTCCGCCATGCGACCGGGGTGTCATGGGTTCGATGACCACTGTGAAGGGCCCTTTAGATCTGTCCCAAAGATACGTTTACAGAGTAAGGCATGGATGAATTTGAACCAGTCAAGTGATGATTCTGCTTGTATGAAGAGCACAGTTACATGCAATTACCTAAAGCAAATTTACACACAATTACGTAAAGCAAATGTATACACAATTACGCAGAGAGATTTACTCTACAATATTGACATCTACTTTTTTCACCGTAAATAACTTAAGGATAAATTTTGCCAAAAGAGGGGTAGTCTGATTGAAGCAAATGTTGGTTCTAAGAACAGGTGATGGCGCCAATGCTTGATAAATAACAGTTGCATCACGTTGTCACATTATAATCCTATAACTAATAAACTAATATACAAGATAATATATGTAGAAGGAAATGTAGAATCGTAAATTAAATTTTGCTTAAACGTTAATTCGAGCAAAATAATAATAAAACTTATCTACATAGTTTCTATTTAAAAAAAAATACATATACAAATCATGTAATTATTAATAGCTTCCATATCTTGTAAGTTCGTCTCATCGGTATTTTGCCTTCTGTATTTTGTTTATTTAATAATTTATTAACAAAATCAATGTGTGTTACATTCACATACTTTCCTCGAGCAAAATGATGAAAACGGAGATTTGACTCTCGCATTAAAAAAAAAAAAAAAAAAAAAAAAAAAAAAAAAAAAACATGCATGTGCATTTCATGGA
>VMBQ01002010.1:58451-93365 GCA_007657795.1 Dreissena rostriformis | reverse complement strand
TTGTTAAAGAGTTTAACTGAAGAATTTTCCTGAAATAATGACTTCATTTCGTCAACAAAATGACGTCAAAAATGACGTCATTTCAATGTATTGAGGCACGCCACGGTAGAGAGGGTCACTTTTCAGCGAAAGGGAAATTATAATTAATTATTTTCTTGAAAAAGGGGCATAAAAGAAACAGAAAATTTGTTCATGTCAGTGTAAGATCGTTTGTTATTTCACTCGTGATCATAGAAAAATTATATTTTCACTCGTGGCTGCGCCACTCGTGAAAATATATTTTTTATGATCACTCGTGAAATAACAAACGATCTTACACTGACATGAACAAATATCCTCTATATACTTATACATATAAAAAGTTGCAAAGCTATAAACTCATTTTTAGAAACCTTGTTGATTGATTTATGTGAATATACATGATCAAAGTATTAGCCTGTAAAAGGTCCATGTGGGAATCAGTTTTAACAGGAGCTTATTTACAAATGTGACTAGCCAAGACAGCCATGCAAATGGCTAAGTTGAAAGGAATAAATTGATCACGACATGTTACAATAGTGTCTTGCAAATCTACACTTGATGGCAATGATTTATTTCAAGTTTCAGTCGTTAAAAGTCCATAAAAAGACTGTCTTGCACATCACTATTTAAGGTAATAACCAATTCCAAGTTTTTATTCAATCATTTGAGAAAGGTACAAGTAAATCGCTCAACAATTTTATAACCTGTTATAAGGCAGCCATGCCCATAGCTTAGTTCAATGGTATGGTTAAGCTAAACGTTAATCGCTTAAGAAATGAAAAAGTTTGATCCACAAACTGTTAACATGTCATGAGGACAGACCTACAAACTGATAATGTGACTCTAATACAACCTTGTCAAACTTCGTGTCCATGTGTATAAAAATAATTAGCATACAGCTTAAAGACTTTATGAAGAGATATATTTTGATAACAAAAAATAATGATCATCACTGGAAATATATCTTATGTGTATATTGCATAATTATCTCATCAAACATAATATATAATAAAACACCATTCATTCTATACAACAACGTTGATCTAGAAATCAACTTAAAGAGACTGTAAACCATGAATGACGAAAAAAGAAAAGTTCTAAAATACCGTATTTTTTGCAATTATTAGTTTATATTGATTAAAATATCACGATTGGTATATTACATTACTTGAAAAAAGTAGGTTTTTTTACTTTATTTTTTTATTTATTTATTTTTACTTGGTATGTCTACCAGGTAACTACCAGTTAACTATAAATAACGCAAGTAAATTAATCATCATTGTCCGATGGTAAACCCAGGAATGCAAATTGTGCATGCGTAGTGAATTATATATATAATTATATATAAACTAATCAATGTACTTGCGTTATTTATAGAGTGTATATCGTAATGTCACATATTTTCGCGATGTACTTTCGATTTCACATTGCGAAATTTTATTACCGAATATACTGAAAATATGAAGTTTTTTCAAGTAATGTAATATACCAGTTGTGAGATTTTAATCAATATAAACTAATAATTTTAAAAAAATACGGTATTTTAGAACTTTTCTTTTTCGTCATTCGTGGTTTACAGTCCCGTTAAAAGGATTATTCTGGATCAAGAAAATTGACATAAATGAATCCCACATACATATCAAGTGATATTTCAATGACCATGTAATTCTGGCTTTTTGACATTTTTGAAACAACAATACATTGTAATTCAGGTGAGTAGTAATTAATGAATTAAGGAATGCTAACCATGAATTATATTTCCGAATCCTTTCGTGAATGTTTATATTGTTTGTAGAAAGAAAAATGAACCTTTTATTGTAAGTAAGGTTTAACAAAAGAAGGTAAATGTTGTTTCTTTTTTTCAAATTGAACACTGAGTAAGAAGAAATATTAAATTTGAATTAAAACGAAGCCGACCAAGATTCTTTCAACATTGAGGCGGTCAACTTGATTTTGAGCCAGCATGATTTACTCATGACTTCAGGAGATCTTCTCAACGACATTAACTTTTTCAATTGGATAAGAAATATGAAACAGTTACGAAACCAATGAAGGCTTAACTAATGACCTTGAGTCAGTTTTTTGTATTAATGCATTTGAGTCATTTATAATCTGTCGCTTCTGGGTGGCGTGTTTTGAAGGCCAGAAACCATTAGAAACGTTTCTTCAGTTGAGCGCCTCTCTCAGAGCTTGCTTCAATGCATCCTTCTGACGGTCATTCAGTTGGTCATAGGTACTAATACACCGGTTTCGCGTCTCCAGTGTCTTCAACTGTGGCTGCCTGTTGACGCAGTATATCTCAGTGCTGTAAAATTTTTGAATGCGACTGGATCCACGGTGATTCACATATAAAATAACTAAGGCACCTGTCAACCAATTAAAAAAAAGGCATTCTAACATATAATGAATACCACAATACATTACAGATTTTGCGTACTCCATTTGTACCATTATCAATATTAAAAACACATCTGAGGGTATGTTCAACTCACTGGCTTATTAACGGCCGTCAGAAGCCCAATAACCCTGATGATCCATACGTAAGAATCTTTTCTTTTTCAATTTGGTAGGTTTTAACACAGAGACAATCATTTTAGCAAAATTAAAAAATAAAACAAAGGTAGACTTGTTTTAAGCCAAGGGTCATTTCCGAAAAAAAATATTTTGAAATCAAACCAACAAATTCTGAAGAAATGATTTTCAAATAGGTCAATACTTCTATATTCAACGTAATGAGGCGAATTATAATGCCTTACACACAAAACTCAAAGGGAAATATTTCCATGAATAATGCACCTAGAATTATGATTATATGGTATTACACTCTCCTTTACAATTAAATTGTAGAAACCATTAGAATGAAGAAGGCGTTACTGTTTATTGATTATGCTTTCATATAAAGTGTCAAATTGTGGACAACAAAAATTACGGCAAAGTCTGTTTTACATTACCTCCTAACTTTTCGACAGCCTCGTATGTTGTCCTTTTCATGTCACCCAAAGCAAGCCCAGGCTCTTCTATTATAACATGCCTGCATAAAGATAAGAAAGGCGTCAACTACAAGTATATAAAATATAATATATAATAACAATAACTACTATATACTAGCATTGTAGAAAATACGCCATCGACGTTACGTGTGAACCATTGTTTCTCAAATTGATGGTAGATATGTAAATATGTAAAATCTATATTACATTAAAATATGTATAATTCAATTGTAATCATATACTGTAGAGCTGATACAAGGAATATGTTCCAGTAATTCATTTTCAAATGTTATTGTGTGAATCAAAGCAAGTGTATGTCTGATTTGTTAAGAGAAAACAATGGAGGAGTGTACAATTGTAATTATTATATATGTCAAAACAACCAATTAAAAAAAAATCAACCTTTAGTTCATAATTTCTTATTACTTGTCTTCAAATTATTGTACTTCTTTTTTGCGAAAATAATCTTTTAGGTGAAAAACAACTAGAGAACATGGTTTAACCTTTCAGAAAACTCAACGCACATGATGTAAATTTTGCAGTGGGGTAAACGAGAAATGTCTGAGTGCTTTGTGATGTCATGCATTGTGTCAGTACAGCCACTTGTAATAAGTGCGGATCTGACAAGAGTTTGATAGCCTGCGCTCCTATTTGAGTTGAAACTGATGATGCAAACGGTACTGCCAAGGACTGGGCGTAGGGGAACTGCGTTGAGTGCTTGTTGTGCTTCACTAGCCTAAAACAATCATCATGTTACAATATAATGTTCATTATTGTGAAAACATATTACTGTTAAGTACAAGCAATATCTTTCTGACAATGTAAGATATTTAAACAATGTTTTAGGCCCCTATATGAAGGCATATAGTAATCGGATCATCCGTCCTTTTGATGTTCCGTCCGTATCATCTCTTGTGCAAAGCACAGCTCAGTATTGAAGGAATTCAAATACAACTTCATATAAAGGGTTTTAATGGGAAGTGCAGAGTACAAGATTCATCACTCTTTCTTCAGGATTTACATAGTTATAGCCTTCAATTATTTTTTTAGAGGAGCATGACTCAGTTAGTATTTCAGATATTTGAATTAAACTACGTCCATAGATAGCGAACATTGAGAACAAGAACCACAACCATCTTATCAGTATTGTGGGAGTTATTGCCCATTGCTTTATTTTTTTAATATATTGATTTTTGAGTTGAGCTTACCTAACAGTATTTAAGGTACTTGAATGAACCCTCATAAAGTGAATGATCAAATAAAAGAAAATGCTGATGGCAAGAACAATAACTCTCTCTTTAGTTTTTACAGATTAAATGCCCTTTGTATTGAATGTACCAAGAATAAATTCATAAGTATTGAATGGATGTAACTAAAAATCATTAATTAATATACTATAGTGAGAATAAGTGTAGTGTTCAACAACGATGAATATATATAGTATATAAATATATAGCATTTTTTTTTTTTTGCCCTTTACTTATTTTGGTACAGAACAAAAAACAAGAGGGCCATCAGGCCCTAAGGCGCTCACCTGAGAGCAAAAGGAACTAGACTATTCTGAAAAAATGCAAGCTGATTCATGGAGATTGGACCAAAAAAGTTACTTTTAACATGTTTTTTTTACCTAGTAACCTAGTTTTTGAGCTCATATGACCCAGTTTCAATCTCTTCCAAGATTTCATTGGGACAAATGTTCTGACCAAGTTTCATGAAGATTTGCAAATAAATGTGGCTATTATATAGCGTCAACAAGTTTTCCATATAGCCATATAAGGACAACTGCCCCCCCCCCGGCGGCCATGTTTTTCAACGAGTCATAGCCATTTTCAAACTCAGCCGAGCTATTGTTAGAACAAATGTTCTGATCAAGTTTCATAAAGATTGGATTATAAATGTGACTTCTAGAGTGTTAACAAGGTTTTACTACATAGCCATATAAGGGAAAATGCCACGCCCCCTTGCGGCCATGTTTTTTAACGGATCTCAACCATTTTCGAACTCAGCCCAGATATCATTAGTACAAATATTCTGACCAAGTTTCATGAGCATTGGACCAAAAATGTGACTTCTAGAGTGTTAACAAGGTTTTACTATAGCCATATAAGGAAAACTGCCCCGCCCCCTGGCAGCCATGTTTTTCAACAGACCAGAACCATTTTCAAACTCATCCGAGATATCATTAGAACAAATGTTCTGACTAAGTTTCATGAAGATTGGACAATAAATGTGACTTCTAGAGTGTTAACAAGATTTTAATATAGCCATATAAGGAAAACTGAAAGTTTGTGCAAACCAACAAACCAACAAACAGACAGGGCCAAACAATATGTCCCCCAGTCTATACTGGGGGACATAAAAACGTATTAACAAGACTGAAATGAAACATGATATAATAATAGAAGACTTTTAGAGGCAGTTCGGCGAACAAGATTCTTTGATATTTATAAGTTATTGACCTATTTTTCTTGTGCAAACCATAAGTATTTGTCTTAAATTAATTTTAATGAACATAAATGTATCAAATGAAGACATTGATTTTTTTTTTGATTTTTTTTTATAGAGTAATTGAGGGTACTCCAAATTCGAAGGCAATCAATACACTTTTATGCCAAACGACACTTTGGGGGGGGGGATTGGCACTTACAGTGACAACAATTATGTCTAGCAGTAGATTTGACAAACTTACTTAATTTTAATTCAATTGGAAGACTCACTTTAGCAAGATTTATGTAAACGTATTTTTGGAAAGAGATGTCAGAAAAGACGTGTCTCCAATAAAAACAAATAAGGTTACAAACCCAACAGTCCTGGTAACACATTTTATATCGAATAAAAATAGTTTCAAGTGATTAGATAAATGAGCAACACAGAAACATTGTTGTGCAACCATTTAGTACCAGTGGTGTATGGGAATTTGATTTGGGAATTTAACAATAAAGCCACAAAAAGCGAAACAATTCTGCCCCCTTAGCAAAATGTTTTAATGAAAAACAAGAATATCAATGAAACTCATGGATAATTTCAGAGGATGCACTTTGCCAATGCATGGGTTAATTGTGTAAAAAACATATTATTCAAGGGGAAATAACCCCCTGAAAAATCACTGGCTAACATTGAAAAGACAAGATGCATATATAGTCTGTAGGGATTCTGCATATTCAGTTTCAGATTATTAGGTCCGTTGATCTTTGTTAGACATATCATATAACTAATCAAAGGGCAACAACTGCCTTAAGAATTATTGGAGTGTAAGAACATGCAAATAAACGCATTTCCACCAATAAAGAATGCTGCATATGAAGATCATAAGTGCCCAAGATCAAACGCGGAAAGGAATATTTATACAATGGAAAATAACTCCTTGAAAAATCAGTGGCTCAACATGACCTTACAATATGCATACGTCCACCCTAATACGAAACTGCAATAACTATAATCAACGATTAATAACTCACTGAAAAAAGCATTGGACCAGAACAAACTGACTTAATTACACTTGTTCACCACAAAGGAAAGCTGCCTATAGAGTTTCATCACATTAGGATAATACGTGTCTGAGATCTCACTCCGAAACGAAATTAAACATATTACTATACAAAGCAATAATATTCTTGAAAAATCAACGGACCAGAACCATCTGACAATAATTTGCATGTCAACCCTATGGGCAACCTTCTTACCAAGTTTCATCAAATGCAAACCATAAGTGTCTGAGATATCAAACAGAAAAAAAAATATTAAAACGTTATTAATCAAAACTACATAATTCCAAGAAAAATCGTTGAACTTAAACGACCTTACACGGATGAGCATGTTCTTACTAAAGAGAAGCTGCCTATCAAGCATCATCAAATTCAGATAATTCGTTTCTGAACCAAAACTAAATATATTTATAATCAAATGGCACTTAAACTCCCTGGAAATTCATTTGACCGGATTAATCTGACAAGGATGTAATTGTCCATCCTTCAGGGAAACCGCATACCAAGTTTCTTCACATTCTGACCATTAATGTCTGAGATCTCGCGCGGAAGCATAAGTAAATATATCACAAACTAAATGGTGATAACTGCCTAAAAAATCATTTGACTGGAGCAACATAACAAGGATGTGCATATCCACCATATATAGAAGCGGCATCCCAAATTTCATCAATTCCGAAAAGGTATAGTCTGCGAGTTCTGAAGGAACAAAAATATAAATATAAATTATCAAAGTGCACTAACTTCCTATCAGGGCGCATACACATGTGCTTAAAAAATCTGAAAAAAGGAACATTTTCATTAAGTACAAACAGTGACTGAAGAAGGGCGGAAGAAAAAAATATTATTTTGCCTAGGTGTGCTCAATTAATACTTTTCTAATCAATCAATAAATGTATTCTGATGATTGCTATATTTTTGGAATGTGTAAGTCGCAGGTGAACAGGTTATCACAATCTGAATTAAAGTTTTCACTGGTTTCCAACCACAATCAAGACGAAACACTTATTATATTTTTCTTTTACAAATTCTCTAATAATAACATTGGTACTTACATTAGCTTGACTGAAATTTCTAGGTTGCCATGGTTTATACACGCACACATAAAATCCGAGGGCTGCTAGACCGATAATGATAATTAACATCACTATAATCAAGGAACCTGAAATAATATATCATGACAATTGCAAACAATATACACATTTAAGGAACAAGAGTTCCGCGGTCGGAGACCTATACCCCCCAAACAGGGCCTTGATTTTCACACTTATTGTGACAGTGACCTTGAACTTTGACTTAGTGACCCCAATTGCAATAGGGATCATCTACTGTCCAAGGTCAATGCACATGTGAAGCATCAAGTCAATCGGTCAATTGGTTGACGAGTTATTGATCGGAAACGATTTTCTCACTATTTGTGACAGTGACCTTGATCTTTGACCTAGTGACCCCAATTTCAATAGGGGTCATCTTCTGTCCAAGGCCAATGCACATGTGAAGTATCAAGTGAATCGGTCAATTAGTTGACGAGTTATTAAAAGGAAACAATTTTTACACCTATTGTGACAGTGACCTTGACCTTTGACCTAGCGACCACATTTCAATTAGGGGTCATCTTCTGTCCAATGCCATTGCACATTTGAAGTATCAAGCCAATCGGTCAATCCGCTCACAAGTTATTGATCGAAAACGAACTGGTCTACCCACAGACACACAGACCGACCGACCGAACGACATCCAGCAAAACAAATATACCCCCTCTTCTACGAAGGGGGGCATAAAACAATTTATCAATCAGTTTAAATATAAAATGTTACCTTGTAACATATTTTAGTAAGTAAACGCATACTTTTTCTTGAGTCAGAATCCAGTGACTAATACCATGTATCGACCATTATCGACCATGCTCCTGACGTAACGATAAAGGAAGAAACAGGGCCCGGTTGCTCAAAGCATCGTTAAGTCTTAACGGACCGTTAAATGATAACGGACCTGCTAAAATCAGCGTAAGCGTTAAGAGTGCTCACAATAACGCTGGCTTTTAACGGCCAGTTTAACGACAGTTTCTGCCGTTAACTTTAATTGAGGTCTTAAGCACAATTAAACAGTTTAACGTTAGGTTTTAAAATGGCTGCCATAGCAGTTCTGCCATTTAGGAAACCAAAGGAATTTCGATTGTCACGTCATCTTGATGAATTAACTAATGCAGAATTTATTGCACGTTATCGTTTTTTTTAGAAGAATGGAGTCTCTTTCTTAGAAAATCTACTAAAGGACAATTTGCAACGGCAAACAAACAGAAACCGTGCTCTGACATCAATTCAGCAAATCCTCATAACATTAAGATTTTTGGTACTGGAGCATTTTATTCGGTCATTGAAGCCACTCTCGGATTCCACAAATGTACGGTATGCAGAGTTGTTGAAATTGTAACCGACGCCATCATCAAGCACTTGCACGAGTTCGTTGTGTGGCCATCACCAGCGGAGAAGGAAAGAGTAAAACAAGGCTTCTATTCAGTTGCTGGATTCCCGAAAGTAATTGGCTGCATAGATGGTACACACATCCGCATTCAGGCACCGCATGATGAAGCTTCGTATGTAAATCGGAAAGGCTTTCCCAGCATAAATGTCCAAGCTGTCTGTGATCATCAAGGTAAACGTAATGCTGTTTTAATGTTTCCATTGCACATATATATCATGAGAAATTAAGAAATAAATGCATTTAGATCATGTGCTTATTTGTTTGTACTTGTAGATTTTTATTTGCAAAATCAGCGTTCATATGAAATGTTTTGTAAGCATTGTTAGCGGTGACATATCTAAATTAATCAAGTAAACTACTAAGGATATTATAAATTTATATCTGGTTATTTAATATGTTAAATAAGTTTTACATGTACAACTTACCTGTCATTATTTTTCTTAATCAAATGTTTGAACGTTTATTTTTTGGTGCAGGGCTATGTTTAACTTGTTTTAGCTAAATACAACTTCATATATATTCAAGGGAAACTAGGATCGAATAGTATTAAGTTATCACAGAAATAAAATTGCATCTAGGCGGGGCTCGAGTTTGGAACTTGCTTTACCAACTGAGCTGATCTTTCTGACTCACGCACAATTAACGCCTCCTGCATTTTAACTTTGACGCAGACTTCCTGTTATTCCTGCCTATAACATCTAGCCTCATATAGGTCACCCAAAAGGAAAATTGCGCCCGCTGCGGATCTCAAATCCCTGACAGACACAACAAAATCATAGCAGTCTGGCTTACCGGACGGCTGATTCTTTCCAAATAACTTTAGACTTGTACCAGTATAAAACATCTCTCATAGTTGCCACAAATTATTTATTATAAGCAAATCATTCCATATGTTAATTAAGTTTAAAATTAATTAGGAAATTCATATGTAGTGGGGTAGGGATTGGTAAAAACGAATGCCTCCAAGGTTCAGATGTTTATAACAATTTAAAAGAAGGCACGAACTTGTGAAAGATAAATAGGACAGGCCTGAGTAGAAAAACAACATCGAACCTCGAATAACAATAAACACATACATTATACACGCAAGTAAACTGTACTTTTATGAAAAACATAATAGTCAAATGGGAGTAACTAATGTTAAACTTAAATGCAATCTTTAGAAGAGTTGTATCCCATGTTACATTACCTTAATTCATTTAAAAAGGTAACAACTGAAAAGACAAAATTAGAAAATGTTTAAAATTGATAAAAACTTTAAACAACTTAATCTGATGCACACACAAACAAAAGTTTTTAACAATACTAATCTGGTTTTCATACAATTCAAATGAAACATTCCCACATTAAATCTTATTTCAATGAATGGACATATGCAAATAGTTATGGTGTCTGTTCAAAAGCACTAAACAAAAAATAAACTTTCACCACTTTCAGTTACCAATGCAAAGTGTACATGATGAGTCCTTTCCTGGCGACGGATTCTGTGGTCAAGGAAAGGTATCAGCAAGCCCAAACCCCGACACGAACAGTCATTGAAAGAAGCTTTGGGAGACTCAAGCATAGATTTGCTGTTCTACACTCTGAGATATTTTTCAATGAAGCAAAGTGGGTAGAACATACACTTTTCAACCAAATTATCAAACCGTGAATATGTACATTTGCCATCTAACAATAACACTATGCATTTGTATATTTCCTTTTTTATTGCATTTAAATAACTTTGATTTCTAATTATTTTTTAACACTTGACATTTTAAAAATAATACAAAATATATTTGACCTTTGACCTTGAAGGATGACCTTGACCTTTCATCACTCAAAATGTGCAGCTCCATGAGATACACATGCATGCCAAATATCAAGTTGCTATCTTCAATATTGCAAAAGTTATGACAAAACTTTAAGATTTCTTAAAGTTTTGGACAGACAGACAGAATGACAAACAGACAGACAGGCCAAAAACAATATACCCTTTAAAAAAAATGGGGCATAACAATTAGTAAATGTTCATTACATAATTTAACCTAGAAATCATTAAAGGTTTCTATATTCAATATGTCCATAACAGTTATATTATTTCAATATTTGCAGGTTAGATTGAAGCCTGCAAAGATTTGCAAGATAACAACAGCATGAACTGTACAATATTTGCATCAAACTCAACGAACCTGACATTGGGGATTCTGATGAAAATCAAGACAATAATGATGCAGTATTCAATCTTGCAATGAACGGCAATGGAAGCGGGACACACATACGTGAATACATTGTGAATAGATATTTCACATAATGGAGAAAAAATGTTTCTCGAATTTATGTAAGGTCATTAAATATAAAGAGTATAATCTAACACAATTATTGCTGAACAACATTAAAAATAATTAATCAATGTTAATCATTTTGTATTCAATAAAGCAAAATAGCAAATTTAAAACTATTATTCTCAGTGAAAGAGTTGATACATTTGCTCATTTACATGTAATAAAAATGGTTTCCACTGAGGCAACTAACTCAATGTCACCATT
Organism: Dreissena rostriformis; assembly: GCA_007657795.1. Classification (NCBI taxonomy): domain Eukaryota; kingdom Metazoa; phylum Mollusca; class Bivalvia; order Myida; family Dreissenidae; genus Dreissena; species Dreissena rostriformis. The sequence continues at coordinate 81,857 of VMBQ01002010.1, read as the reverse complement.
ATATTTAGTTCTCGAAAAATTTCCCATTGATAAACTCATCAACAACTTTCTGGTCACGTCTCTTTTCCTCTTCCAGCAGCATGCGAATCTTTATATCAAGTAGTTGTTTCTGAAACATAATATTGCATTCTTAAAGACTGATTCTTAACAAGTAATTAAAACTGAAACTTAATAGATCATTTTGATTTTTTATGCATTAACAGTACAGTAAGATAAGTAGTCAGTCTGAACAATTTAACATTAGTTCTTTTGTAGACCTGGTGAATGTTATTGGTTGAATGTTCATCTTGTGTATATTTTCTTATACTGTTAATCACTAGTGTATTACAGTAATACTGTTTCATACAGAAAATTCTGTTAACAGTTGTCACTGTATCAATAGCAGTATAATTATTGATCAATACCTTGATCAGTAAATAAAGACTGTTTTTAGCAAATGTATTATTTAAATCTATGATTTGTTATTGCAATTATTGTATGTACTTAGATTTAACATTCTAAGTTTAATAATTTTGCATATTTTACCTGTGCATATTATAGAGTTCGATTCTGTTTACATTTGACTGAGAACTAGGTCAGCCAAGAGCTGATTGAACAGATGTATTTAAATATAGGTCAGGAATTTTTCCACGCACTTTGTAAACACTGTCTACACTGGTGGAGAGTGTACTGCAGTAATTTCAATTTGCTAGTAAAAGCAAAGGTGTATATTAGTAAGTATAACTTACTTTATTTAAATTTTTGTGTTTATTGATAAAAAAATATTAAAAAAATGTCAGGAGCCATTTTCTCAATAAAGGGAGTATGTAACAGGGTATTCACATACACTAATTATCATTTATTTGTAAGTATGATATTTGAATAATAATATGGAATACATAATGTCACATTGTTATCACATTCTTACCTCCCGTTCCTGCTTTTCCACCTCCCCTTTGAAATATTGTACCTGCCAGTACTGAAGTTCTTCTGACTTTGTTGAGAACTTCTTTTGTTTCTTTACTGGCCCTTTATTACAACACTCACTGAAGTTAAACAAATAATATAAATTATGCAATAAACACTAGGCTAATTTTAATCTTGAATTTAAATGTTTAATGTATGACGCAAGTTTACTCTGGTTCAAAGTTGTTACTTTACCTGTCTAAAAATAGATTTCTGAGCGAAGTTAACCTTTTTATGATTGGTTGATTTGTAAACTCGAGCGCACGGGTTTTTTTAAGATTGCTTCATATTTGTTGTTTGTAAGCGTTGAACACACAGCGTTAAAAAAATTGAATTTCCCAGTTCAACCCTCCCAAATAAAAGTAGTTTTGCGTAAATCATTTTATAGAATAGGTCATTGTAAGATAAGAGAATTGATAATTAGTTATTGCTTACTAATTTGCTTTGTATCTTTGTTTGTTTAGTGCTTTGCATTTATGAAATTGTCTGTTTATTTACATATTCAATATTTGTTTTCAGCTTGAACTGTTATTAACATATTGTATAATGTTTAATGCAATGAATGCTTGTATTATGCTTTCAATGCGTTTGCATGAATATTCTACGAATTATTACACGTGACTTATAATTGTCATAAATGAAATTGTATGTATGATCAATTTATCTATTTGATTTACATTACTTCTTGTTCGATTTAGTAATTCAATAATAATATTATTTGAATTAATTTCGCTGTGTTACAAGGCCAATAAAATTTGACTATCATTGAATTTGTAATTTATTGTAGTTATTACTATATATATAATTTCTCACCGAATAAAACTTAAGGAAAGAAATCGCAAATTAAAGGATGAAGTACATGTAGTTACATATATTTTAAATACAGCATTCTTAACAGCATTTGATCATTAAATAGTACGTAATATAATTATCAAAAATAATAATAGTATTACTGATAGTAGTAGAAGTGTGGTTGGTGAGGCAGCAACTACTACTTTAGTAACTAGCCATTATATTAGTAACTACTTCTTTTAGTAGCATTAACTACAAGTAGTTAAAGTCAAAACTACTAGAAGCGGTAAATTTTATTAGTATAAGTAAATACTAGAATAAGCAGTAACTACTAATATATATGTTTCACTTTTATTAGTATTTGTGTTATTTTATAAATACTTTGTTCTTACCTTTACTGCTCTCATTGATAGTTGTATTTGTGTTATTATTATTTTAGAAACATTATTTTATATACCTTGACTGCTCCGTTGGTTGAACTGTTCCCACAGCGGGCGCAACTGGCGTGTTCGACAGAAAGTGACGACCATCTGTAAAGATAAACACAACACCATCAGCATTGTGTGTAACCTTTGCAGCTCACGACGGTAAAAAAAAAACTAATACTGTACCCGCAATTGGCGCAATGCCATGTGTCTAAGACTGAGCGAGTGTTATTGTGAGAAATTGGATACTTATTGGACATAATTTCACATGAAATGGTGAGTATTATTGTTGCATTATGATTTGTGAATGTTTGTATGCATTTTGAAATATCACATCAATAAAACTAGACTTAATTGTTGGTTTTAACAGTGTTGAACATGGGAAAAACCCTGTTACTATTAAAAGCATATATCAAAGCAGACGGCCGTTGATAGTTCATTGTTTACTGTTTATTAATTGTTTCAATTGGTATTTTTTAAATGAAATAAAAAATAAAAATAATTGATTGTTAGAACAAACCAGCTTCATCGCTGTCCAATCCTCCAAGAATCCCATTAAAGGATGCCGAATCTTTGTAAATTTCGGCAATCCGAACTTTCTGTTCATTGGCCACAGCTGTCAGGGTCCCTCCGCCCGTTTTACGCCTTTCTAACTTTTCACTCGTAACTGCTGCCTTACTCTCTCTCTTTAAGTTTTGCCACTTATTACTGCATTCATCTGCAGTTCTTACTGCAATTCCTTGAGCAGAAATATATTCAGCTATTTTTGTCCACTTATCTTTTTCATTTTATTACTTAAAGTGTTTGAAAATTTATTTGTTAATATTAAAAATGTTTTCTCACCAGCTCTTCCAGTTTTAATATTTATTGACTGCTAAAGTTAATGCTCCTTTCCTTTCTTTTTATTTCAGGTGAAGATGCGTCTGCTGTGGATGCCATTTTGGAATTGGATAACAGGAACAGGAAGTGGAAATTTGCAGGCATTTTTCTGTCTATTTGGGGAAAAAGTACCTAGCAAAATGGGGATTTTTCGAGTCGTGAAATCTTCCAAATAGGGAAGAATTTTCATCGACAAAAGCATTATTTGGGCAGGGGGTTTTCCAGCCATTTTGGATAAAAATCATATGAATTATGGTTATATATTTTGAAGGTTGTTTAAAAAATAAAATTGAGATATATAGTCTAATAATCATAAGTCATAAAACACTTCTTTTTAAAAAATAAAAAAATAAATAAAAAATAAATTGGGATTTTTTTTTTGAGAACGGGGAAGAAATATCCATATTTGGCAAGGGGAATGGGTCCGACTATAAGACCCGTGAGATAGGCAGAAAAAGGCCTGATTTGGAATGGATTGTGGGATTTAACATGGATGGTAAAGTCTTAACGCTAGCGTTAAAACTTGTTGAGCAACATAAAGTTAACGGCTGATTAAATTACGCTGCGTTAGGGTACTTAACAGAGGTAAAGCTTAACGGTAATGTTATCTTAATGATGCTTTGAGCAACCGGGCCCCGCATGATTTGCAATAAATTAAATTACCCAAGTTTATGAAAAAACAAATAACGATTTAAACAGAAAGGCTGTTATAAAATGAACAAAATTTCATAAGAAAATTGACTTACCTTTGTCAAAGGTGTTTATATGTATTATATCTTGAATTTCCTTGGTCCTGTTCAACTTTCCTGTGGTAATATTTAATTCATGATCTAAACTTTCCAAGTTTTCACGAATTTGTATAATTTTCTCTCCTCCCTTTCTAATATCTTCATTTGTAGTAGCAACTAATTGTTCAGCATGTTCTCTTGTACTTCTGACCACACCTTCAATTAGTCCCATTTGTGTTTTTGTACTTTTGACCTCACCTTCAAAATGTCCCATTTGTGTTGTTGTACGTCTGACCTCACCTTCAATATGTCCCATTTGTGTTTTTGTACTTCTGACCTCACCTTCAATATGTCCCATTTGTGTTTTTGTACTTTTGACCTTACCTTCAATATGTCCAATTTGTGTTTTTGTACTTCTGACCTCACCTTCAATAAGTCCCATTTGTGTTTTTGTACTTCTGACCTCACCTTCAATATGTTCCAGTTGTGTTTTTGTACTTCTGACATCACCTTCAATATGTCCCATTTGTGTTTTAATGTTGTGTAAGCTTTCTGGCAAGTCTTCAAAAAAATTCAAACGTCTTTTAATATCTTCCGTTTTATTTTGAATATTACTTCCCATATCTGTGAATTGTGTTTTCATTGTTATTTCAATATTGCTTAACTGTTGCTTAAAAACATTGTGTTTCAAAATAACATCACTTTCAATTCTTTCCACATATTTTTCTAAAGTTTGAACATGCTGAGAAATTGTGTTTAAATTACCTTGAATAACACGCAGTTGATCTTCAACCTTTTTCAATCTGAAGTCTGATACAGGTGATGCGTTTCCCTCCTCATTGAAAAAGAATGATTTCACCACAATTGCAATAAAAATGATGCAAACAAAAATACAAATCAAATTAGTTTGCTTATTTTGCATATTTTGATTACGTGGTATAGTTTTTTCCATTGAATCACACCTGAAAATAGACATGAACATCATAAACTAGCATGGCTATCTAAGCAAAAACAATNTTCATTGAATTCCGGTCATTACTTGCTGAGAAATTCCCCGGACAAGAATTGCACTATATGTACAGTTAATGGAAAATTTCAAAGGGCCATAACTCTGTGAAAAATCATCCGACCAGAACTGGCTTATAATATGCACATCTCCAATTGGTAGTGAAGCTTCCCATAAAGTTTCATTGAATTCCGGTCATTAGTTGCTGAGAAATAGCCCGGACAAGAATTGCACTATATGTACAGTTAATGGAAAATTTCAAAGGGCCATTACTCTGTGAAAAATCATCCGACCAGAATCCGCTTCCCATAAAGTTTCATTGAATTCCGGAGCATAATAAACAACTTCTTACTAGAAGATAAATTGGGAAGTCTTGGAAAACCTGAGTTTTTTTTTAAGTACAGAGACGCCCAGCTGAACACGCGTATAGAGATTGAAAAACAAATTACAATGATAATTCACATTGAAGTTATTAAAGTGCAATACTAGTATCTCAATTCTTGACTTAAATTAGTTTGCTCTTCTGTTTATAATCATATAATGTTTTCTTTTCGAACAAACAGATAAAACCGAAATAATATCGGAAAGGTGGAATGTACATGATGCTTTATTGTCACCTGGTATCAATTGGAAGTTGTGTTACTTATTAATTGCCATGCACTTAACTGAAGTCCTTCTTCCATAAATAGACCACTGTTTTTATAACAACAAGAGCTTGTCACAGTAGTGCCAAATTCCGCCGAAATGTGTTTGCTTGTATGAGAACATTTGTTTTAGAGAGTAGAATAATATTTGTAAAACATGGCACCTGTGTCATCTATTTATATTTCAAGGATCAATAAGTTATATAGTGTTGGAGTAATGCTGTAGAGAATAAAAAATATGGAAATGAAAGAAAGGGAGGTAATTAAAAAAGGAGACTATAACAGTTACTGTTCTTAGTCACTGCACTTCTCCTACTTGCTATCTGTTTATATTTTAAGTTTCAAGTAAATCCCTTCAGTAGATTTAGAGTAATGCTCCGGGCAAAAGTTTACTTTGAAATTATATAAAGGGAGATAATTAAAAAAACAAGGTAGATAGAGTTATTGTTCTTGGTCACTGCATTTCTCTTAGTTGCCATCTGTTTATATTCTAAGTTTAAAGTAAATCCATTGAATAGATTTGGAGTTATGCTCTGGACAAAGTTTTGGACGGAAGGACGGACGCACAGACGGAAGGACAGACGGACGTACAGACGGAAACTATTACTATTACACACAACACTATGGGTATCATTACTGAGACTGTTGATGTGCACCTACTTATTATCCCACTAATTGGATGTAAGATCAGGCATATGTTATTGCAATTTTTAGACAATAAGAATCGAAAACTGTGGGGAACTGACACGCAGTTGCGTTGGCATTTATAAACAGGGTATAAGAATCCAACGTATATACCCAGTGTGTGCTAAAATACAAAATGTCATGTCAACTAAAATAAGAAAAACCGCGGTAAATGTGTGCATTAATTTAATATGTTACAATATTTATAGGAAATACCATCTATTTGTGCATTGAAAAAAATCAAGTGCATAACATACCTTTGTGTTAGTTGTTGCATCTTTCTTCAAGTTTAGTATAGTATGCATCATCATCTCCTTGACTGGTACCAGCATTATCACCTGTTGTGGCAAAAAGACTACCTTTCTGTTGATCTGGACTTCTACTTGAATCATTCTTGTTACCAATCCTTTTAGGCAGAGGCGGTTGCTTTAGTTTGCCATGTCCTGGTTTTGTCAAATGCACATCTTGCCTGGTTTGATCTGGTGATGGTTTGCTGTAAAGATCACACATGTTATATTAAATAAAAGTAATGCAAAGCAAACGATTATTTGCATTTAATCATTCAGTAGTTAGAATTAATAAAAGGAAATTAATTTGGTGCATTTTAGTTTGCAATAATAAAAGAGTGTTAGATCCAATTTACTGAATTATATAACATCAAAACAAACTTTGCAAAACTATGGTTCACAATATCCTAATTATTGCTATAACAAAATGTAACTAGAAATGGCGCGGCAGAGGCCGACGCGTATCCCAACGCCGAATGTTTGACCTAGGTGTGCCCCAGGGTTGGTAATGGGGCCATGCATAGTTGAGATTGACCGTATTGTCATAAGAGAAGTTCAGTATCAATTTGAAGTGAATCCGTGTAGAAATGAAGAAATTATAGTAAAAGGCAATTTTGGGTGGGTGTGGCCTATGTGGGCGGGGCACCACAGGGTTGGGAATGGAGCCATGCATGGTTGAGATTGACCGTATTGTCATAAGAGAGGTCAAGTATAAATTTGAAGTGAATCGGTGTAGAAATGAAGAAGTTAATGCAAAATAACATTAAAAAATGAGTGAAAACCTCTGACCCGGCCCAACCCCAACCCCCATAACTTTTGACCCAGGGGTCAGATCAAAATTCCAAATAGTCCAGGGCCGCACATATGCTCATAGCTACCATGTGTGTAAGTTTCAGGTTCTAGTGCTTATAGTGTAGGAGGAGATAGTGGCCAGGACGGACGGACGGACGGACAGACGGACGGACGGACGGCGGAGATAACCACAATATCCCCAAAAAGCGTGGGGATAATTACAGAGTTTTTTAACAAAAGACGCGGTATTAACACAGAAAGCAATACATTGACTGGCTAAAAAACTTCACTAAATGCCTTCAAATAAATATCACATGTTTAACTCTACTCATTTAATAATAAAAGCAAAAACTTAAATAAAATACGCCATAACTTAGGACATATTCATTACCATAATTTGTAAACAATATTTAACCTTTCTGCAAAACATTTCAGCATTCTTTGTTCCATTTCAGCATAAGACTCATCATCGCCAACTTCATTTCTCCTGGATTTGTCATGTTCACGAGCTTCTAGTTTAGCCTCAGGCTTTCTATTTCTAGCCATGCTCTGTTTTGGTTCCGCTTATTTTGCCTTAGCATCATGACGGACTAGTCTTGATGGCGTGCATGTCTTGTTTGCTATTTGCTGCTCACTGTACAAAATAAAACAAATTAAAATTGTTTTAATGAACGACTCATTCATTTATTTACTTTCATTTCTGAATAGTAAAAAATGGAAACATGGGTACGTTTTTATATATATTTCTGAGACCTTTCTACCAAAAAGGGATTTCAATATAATTGATATTATTTAAGATTATAATGATAGTCCTTGTTTACTCATCAATAGTTAAAGTTGCAAGAGCTGTCAATTTTGCTATATATACAATCTACATTTTCAAAAAAACAAAGTTTCCTACATATCTATACTTCATGGTGATGACATATTTGAAGTTTCAATTTAGTCGCTTTAGAAAAAATTATATAGTTTTTTTTAAGAAAACGTGTACCATCTGATGCAAGTTTAAGACCGTCCAACTGACACTTGTTCTACTAAAACCTGACCGTCTCCCTAGCTCAAAGGTCAGACTAAAAGGTAAATGGTCGTATCTGGCCATAAACAGCTTAGACGCTTCATTCAAAATTCAATTTAAAGGTAACAAATTACTACAATGAGGAGACGGCGTGTCGCGTTTAACACCCGTCTCTCTATCTCAAAAATCAATGTCACATTAGAGTTCAAATATCAGATTTTGCCACACAACCCATACAACAGCTTGTCCTAACTGCAACTAAGTTATTTATCATGCAATTAAAAAAAATCCCCAAATGACCACTATGACAAGACAGTGTGTCGCGTATAACTTCCGTCTCTCTATTTCTAAGGTTATAATTTGCAAAATAAGCTTCAATGCTGGTGAATAGCTGGTTAAAGTTATGGGCCTTGGTCAGTGAAACCGGATATAACACAGATGACACGCGTGTCCTTTCACGTGACTTTTTGCTGTTGTTACAAAAATACGAAATAACACACAAACCTATTTTTATAGTCTTTGTATAAAAAGGCATACATCTGCTAAATGGCAAATCAGGATTGTGGGCCTTAGTTAGTTGTCTCATTGACATTTTAACTTTCAACTGAATATACCTCCGTGTGGCTATTGTGACTTATGAATAGAATGGAACAAAACCGTGATATAATTTTCAATAGGACCACATAAGGATTATATCTGCACTAGTAAGATCAAATTTGACTCAGTCGTTTAGGAGATTTCATGTGAAATTTTCTTAAAAAAACTTTGTTCAACTACAGTGACAAACGTATTCAACATACCAAACCTTTTATGTAAGTGTTGTAGATGACCAGCAAAGGATAATTGTTGTGAAATTACATCAAATGTGCATGGTGGTTTAAGAGGAGATGCCGTTTAAGGATTGTGGACGAACAGTCATACGCTGATTAAAAAAGCTCAAACAGAACACTTTGTTCCACAGAGAGCTTAAAAAACGAAAGAAAATCAAAATGTGTATGTTGAACTTTACTACCTAGGTGCATGGCAATGAAATAGGGGAGGACGAAATGAAAAGAATGTGAAACATGCATTATGATCAAATCATAAATATACTCCATTCAATAGCAGCACTATTTCAATTAGCAAATAAAATAGTGTAAAGTTTAAACTGTGTTTGGATTCAAACACATATTAAGAAAATAATGTTTTTGTTTTGTTTCAATTGACATATTTTTCATAGCACCTGTTAGCAATTTTAATGTATTTCATCGCAAAGATATATAAAAATTAACGTTTTGAGACTGTGTTAAGTTGACAAGCATTACACTTCAAATCAGCTTTCGCATTGACGTGAATATGTGCAAAATATTTTAAGTTCATATGTTGAAATATCATGAATATGCTTTGATATTTGGGCAGTTCATGTGTGATCTTACGGAAAATACTAGTAGTTATGTCATACGGCATGATGAGGGGATGAAACTGAGGAACAGAGATAAATAAAGGAAATCTTAATAAATTATCTTACTCGAGGTTTTTATAAGCTGAGGTTTCATCACCATCATTAGTAGTTTCGAAGTCAAACTTATAAGATGAAGGAGCATTCTCATTGCAAAATTGTTCCTCGCAACCATATGCCTGAGACATGTTATTAATACCACTTTTTGTACTCTTCTTGAGAGGCACCTTCCTTTGATTTGAACTTCTTTAGCTCATTACTGTGTTGTTGTCCATTAAAACGAAAACTAAAACTGTTGAATCATTCAGCTGCAAATTAAATTATAATACATGCATTAATATATTTATATTCAGACATGATTGTATGTAAATTCAATTTTGACCAAAATTAGCATACAGTATGCTGCCCCTAATACGTGGCAATATACAATATGATTCGTAAACCAGGACATAATTCATAATTGTCATAGTGTAGTGTACAGAAGAAGGTGATGCATCATGTAAAGTCCTACAGTTGTTTTGCAATTTACAAACATACGCTTCAAAAATTACAACGTATCGGATGATTACATCATTGGTTGAACCGGAAAAAAATCACTGAAAATACCATTCTTTTATAGACAATCATTTGAAAGTATAGATGTTCCAATAATAGATTACTTGTCGAAAAAAGACGACACCTTATTAAGAAACAGGACAAAACCTTAGTATTGAACATGATCTTAGATAAAGTTCTTATAGTTAACATATTTAAATTATGGAAGTCTTTGAGAACACATTTCATGTGATATTTAATTTTCAATTTCAAGACAAACGAAATTTTTACATTTTCTCTTTGAATAAGGAAAAAGTTTGTAATAGATAGATAAATAGTTAAATGATAATGTTAATCTGATGTTCCGTAGGGACATGATTTAATTTAACGTTGTCGCAGACCACTCACTGATGTCTTATATTAAATATAAAAGCTCTGGGTTTTTGCGATTCCAAAGAGGAAGAAATATAAAGTTATTTTGCTTAATAACTCTATATCGTGTTAGATGACTACAAATAATGTTTCGAACCAAATTTAACTTTGCGTTTTTCTGTTTTTGTTTTTCAAGGAGAAAGAATGTTTTTCTTGTATAAATAAAGTTTCCCTCTGGTGGCCTACTTATAAAAAGGATCGAAACTTTGAAAGATGGTAGCACCATGGTCTTGCCTTGTGAAGTTTCATGAAAATAGAGAAAATCGCTGTGTGAAGGTATTGACTGTTGTGTGGGTATAGGGGTATAATGAAGATACTGCGTTTCATGGGCCTAACAAACGGTACCACTGTAATTGTCGGTATAACACTTCTGGGTTATGCCACTTATTCGATCACTCGAGATCACCAACAGGGTAGAATTTTTATTTTTATTTTTAATCTGAGACTGTAAAATCTGAAACCCGTGCGCCGTAAATCTGTCATTCATAACGTTTAAAATGTATTTCTCTTAACGACCTCTTCGTCAACCGATTTAAATTAAAGTAGTGCGCATTCAAATAAAATCGAATTATAGAAAACTGTTTATCTCGTGATCCAGGATTCTGACGAGTGCAAGGTAAAACGGCACTTATTTAAAACGCCCTAAGTGCAAACGTCCAAATCATGGTTAAAACGGTCATTGTTCCAAAAATAAAATGTGAAAGACACTGGAATGTGTTTGAATGGCTTTTAGAGGTGTAAACTAATTTGCAATAACACATTTATACCATTTCTGCGATTATTCACTTTCTCGCCATAAGTCTTAACGTATCAGCGTTTTGATTGTTGTTAAGTATTTTATTTTGTTTCGTATACTTAATAATATCAAAGGATTTTCTAAAGATAAAGTGGAAAACATTACTTTACAAGCATGTACTTTTATTACAAAATTATTTTATTTAAAATGATAAACAAGTGCACAAGAGCAATTGTTATAGAGGACTCCATTGTCTTATTTTTATTACAATGCATGCATACGAAAAGTCGTCAGGATGTAAGTAATTGATATGTTCTCGTTCATGTACACCTTACTGATGACAAAGTGTAATCTTTTGCTAGATTAAATCACCATCATCATATAAATTCAGCGTGCAAATTCCGATAAAATCCGGAAGTAGATAACGCCCCCAAGTTAAATTTCCCTTTTCAATCGTTTTGGAAATCTTAGATCTAAATCAAAACTATCTACTTCTATATTTTTTTATGAAAATTATATATTTCTTCTGGCTTCATACTTTCTCTAAAGATATTGTGTTTAGCATTAAATTACACTTCACATCATTTTTACTCTGATATATAAGACTGAAAAAATACTAAAGTTAGTACCGTTTTAAATAAAACACCGTAATTTTGAAAATAAAGTTAAATTTAATGTTTGTTACTTACCGAATATTTTTGAAAAAGCAAAAGGAATACACAATAAAACGTATTGTCTTACGGAAGGAAGTGTACTCAAAAAGAAAATCGAAAGTGACTTGATAACGATATAACTTATCACAAATGAATATACGCAACCACGGACTGTAACCCATGGCGTCACCTCATTTTGGATATGCATTTATACAAAAATCTATACGATATTTTCGACATGACACTTATGAAAGGAAGTGTTTGTAAAACGAAACGAAAGGTGACAAGGCTTGATTTGTATTATTTTTAATATACATGTACATTTATCGCTACTTTTTGTATAGTAAATTGAATGTGATTTAGAGAGATTTATAAAGAAAACATGCACACGCTATCATAACTTTAATGTAACATTAATAGTTTGCTGTCACGGTATTGTCGCAACAAAAATCATGGTCGATCTTAAAGATACATATATAGTTTGCCCAAAGAGGCGAAACGAGAACCAAGGAGGTAGCGATTAGAACAAGAGAATTTACCAAAGCTTTATGAATGTCAGTCATATCAAATCGTGTTTCAGTAAGATATTTTGAGTTCAATTTTAGCTATCTCTACATGACATGATTGTACTCTTCCCCTTACCTAAACTCTCATTTTGCTATTAGAATGATGTCGTCGCAACTTTGTTAATAATTCCTCATTATATCTTTGAAGTATTCGAGATTGTTGGGATTTATATCCCCGATGTCCCTGCGAACCTATGACCCGAACTTTAAGAAACTGTATTATATTTATTGATACATGTACTGTTACTTGCTATTATGATTATGATGCTGATGGTGTCAACAGATGCCCTAATAAGAATCCGGGTGGTCGTATGTTGTATCCGAATACGATCCGTATACCCGTATCGATCGGCATTAGAAGTCGAAATTTGGACACAATTTTGTTCATTTTGGAAGGTCGGTGCGCCACACATATTGCTAAGTGCAAATTGCTAGTTGGTAAACTCCAGTTGTTAATAGCCTATCGCTTGTTGCTTAACGCCAATAGCCTATTGCTAATTTATTGAAATCTTTGATGTTTTAAAAATGATTATATACATATGCAATTCTGTTTCTGTATGATTTAGATGGTAGAAAAACAACAACACCGATTATAACTGTTTTGCCTTCTTTCACTGATAATCAGTAGATGCGTGTTTCATTTGAATACCATAATATGGTTTAATATATCGTTCCGGTGTACAGGAGCACTTCTGATTAGGCTCGATGTAAACCGAACAGAGTATAGATCAAAATTATAAGCAAAAACTCATCGCAATTGAATTATAAGTATTTCTTTTTAACACTCCATTTTGTTTAAGGCTAGTTTCGCTATTAGATATATACAATAAAATACTGAACAGTAGTTTACTGTGATTGAACTACATCAGTTTGACAGATTTAGATAAGTGTTATAATTTTGAGATACACCTCTGCTATTACTATTTTGTCTGTTCATAAAGATGGTATGTCTGCATTTACTTATAATAACAAACACATTCAAAACAATATTATTTTATTTATGCGATACATACATAGGTTAAATTTAATATTTACTGATTAATGTTTATGTTTAATGTTTATGGATTTTTCTACTTAGCATATTGAGAATGTTTAAACTGCATTCAATGCATTATTTATAACAAAATTAATGTCTGTGAGTGTTATACTATTCATACATGCTCTGCACAAGGAAATTACTAAATGCTTAATAATAATATATAATTTATATAATTAATAAGCAAGATAATATAAGCATTTTTACAAAATTAAAGACATTACCGTAACCAGTATAATACTCGACAACAAATAAAGCTTTTGCAAAAAACAGCATATGAACATGGCATCAATATCAATATATTTTTTTCTAAGATTTTACCTTGTCACCAAGTTTTTTTAATGAATGTGACCCAGAATCGAACTGCACCTAGATATTACAAAGATAAACATTCTTATAAGGGTCAATCCAGATTGAGTCATAAATGTGGTTTTTATTGTGGTAACAAGATTGTTTTTAAAGACTTGACCAAGTGACATAGTTTTTAAACGAATGTGACCCATATTTGAACTCGGCTTAGGTATTGTTAAGATAACTGCCAAGTTTCATAAAGATTGAGTCATAAATGTTGCCTATAGAATGATAACATTTTTTCAAATTGACCTGTGATACACATTCAGACCATGTTTCATCAAGATTGAATTCTAAATGCGCCTTTTAGACTGGGAACAATTTTTTTCTAAGATAAGATCTGGTGATCTATTTTTAGACACACCTGATCCAAATTTGAACTCGGCCTAGATAGTGTCAAGATAACCATTATGAGCAAGTTTCATAGATATTTATACATATATTTGGCCTCAATCATATTACACGTGTTTTCTAAGATTTGACTCGCACCCACGTGACCAAGATTCAAACTCGGCCTAGTTATTTCAAGATTACCAGTCTGACAAAGTTTTATCAATATTGACACATGCATGCCTCTAGGAGATAACAAGGTTTATCTAAGATTTGACATGGTGACCTTGATTTTGGACCCACGCGATCCAGAATCAAACTCGTCCTAGATAGTGTCAAGATAAAGATTTTGACTAAGTTTCATCAAGATTGGATTTAAAACGTTACCTCTAAAGTGGAAACAAGCTGAGGGTTAACGGATAATGACAATCTAGGAAAAACGCCAGTGCATTTATTATAAAATAAATTTTGATATCACCAATGAAAATATAATGTAGTTAAGCCATCAGTTGGTAAAAAGACTAAGTCTTTAAGTAATTAAGTGAACCGTTTTAATTGCAAAAACACTCTTAAAATATAAACAACAAAACTAAATTCCAGTCCACGATTTCTGAGCTTTTCTAAAAGACAATTCTCAGAAGTCCCTTATTCGATCAAGCAAAACTTCACTATAAATTAATTTTACAACACAATATAATCAGAAATTGTGGTTTTTCAGACAACACATTTTGCCATTAGATATTTCTTTTGTATGTTAAAAATTCCAACTTTATGCAATGCGAAAATATATAAATTTGCTTAGTTTTTCTCGATTAAAACAGACTTATGATCGAGGCCCAGTGAACATACAGGAAATCAATACAATTTTTAATTTCTATTAAGTGACCAATGGCCAAACAATTTAAAACACAAAAGCATACAACAAATACAAATGAACAATCAAATTCGTTGAATTGATATCCCCCACAAAACTNTTCATCGTCTTATATATATATATATATATATATACCCATAAGGTTCATGAGGGAATGTTGTTTAGTTTCCGATATATAGCCATGAAAAAATACATCATACAAAACAACAAAGGGCAATTATGATTCTTATGCATCAAACTTCTCCTCATTGATATATATACACCCATTAAGTTTAATGTTCAAATCTTATATAGTTTCTGACATATAGACCTTACTAGTTTGTGACAGACGGACGGACTGACTGACAGACGGACAAGCCACAAATATATCCCTCTGCCTTCGGTGGGGGATAATACAACTAAGGTCATAACCGAAATTTGGGCTTAGTCCTTTTTCATTTGCACCAAAAAAGGCTGTCACATCAGTGAACAGTTAATTAAAAACTTAACAAGAAAATGAAATAGTTTATAGTTATTAATTTACAATTAAGGTTACAATTTATCAGCAACCGTTAAAATTATTGGATTGATTGCCATACGGTGTTTAACTGACTTCAAGGTACACCACCTGTCGAAGGCTTGATCTAGTGACCTAATTTTAGATCGCACTTAACCAAGATAGCGAGATGGCATTGGCATTGTCAATTTAAACCTTCTGACCCTTTTTATCAAGATTAAGTCATATATATTGCATCTATAGTGGTAATATGATTTTTCTAAGATAAGACCTAGTTTATGGAAACACTCGACCAAGATACTTTGCTAAGATATTGTTTAGATAAACATTCTGATCCCGTTGCAACATGAGTCAGAATTATGGCTTCTTACATGATAACACAGTAACATTCTGCAAACATAAACATTGTGACCAAATGCCATCAAGATTGAGTTTTTGATGTGGCTTTATGGTTACAAGGCTTTTCTAACAGTAACCCAGTAAGTTGTTTTTTGGTGAAAAGTAAAAACATTACCAAGATTCATCAAGACTCCGGCCTCTAGAGTGGTAACTAGCTAACAGTTGAAACCGCACACCGCACCACACACAAAGACGTAGGACAAACAAAGACTGACCACAATTTATTACCTTGAGTAGTTCGTGCTCAGGTGGGCGACAAAGCCAGACATCAAACTAAAAACGCAAAAACAAAAATAGATTTTGCACTGATTACAGGCACTCATTTAGGGTAGTAAATCATGAATAATGCAGCTTAATTAAAAAAAAAATGAAATGAGTATGAACAATTGACAATGTCTGATTTTTATGAGCCGTCACCCTTCTTAGTAATGAAAGTGGAATATTTCCAGTAATCTTTTAATACATGCATATTTACAGGTCACACGCATTTACTGAATATCAATTAAGAGTCACAGAACAATTATTAATGATCCGAATTACTTTTTTATTTCACCGAAGGCTTTATAAATCTTTGGTGAAACTTGTCAACTTGAACTTAAAAAAAAATGTATAAAGATTTGTTTCTAAAACAATTTTGGGACAACGTAACCCCCACTAACCGTAGAAAAACACGCACTACAAATACATCATTCTCGCATACAGTTTTCGAATGAAACATTTACGTTCAGCTCCTTCTGTGTGGCTGGCTTGTGTTAAAGGCTAGATGCCAATACACACTTTTCTTCAGTTTAACGCCTCTCTGACAGCTTGCTTCAATGCAACCTTCTGACGGTCATTGAGCTGGTCATAGGTACTAATAAACCGGTTACGCGTCTCTAGTGTCTGCAACTCTGGCTGCCTGTTGACGCAGTATATCTCAGAGCTGTACAAATCTTGAATGCGACAGGATCCAATGTGGTTCACATACAAAATCACCAAGATACCTGTAAAACAATACAAAATTGTGTTTTTTTTTTTAAATTGAATACCAGTCTACATAACCGGAATTCCGTACTCAATTTTTAACGTTATTAAAATTACAAACGCATCTGAGGGTATGTAAAACTCCACTGGCTTATAAACGGCTGTTAGCAGCCCGATTACTCTGATGACCCTTTCATAAGACACTGTATTTTTTAATTTGGTATTGTTTATAAGAGAAAAAAAAACATTTGAGCAATATCGAACAACATCAAAGGTCGATTCATCTGTATTGACTACAAAGGGACATTTCTGGACAATTATTTTGAAATCGATTGTGAGTTCTAATAAAATGATTTTCAAATATTTCAATACTACCATAGTCAACATGCTGAGGCGAAAGAAAACATATAAATCTGACAAAATTAAATATTTCAATAAATAATGCACCTAGAATTATATTCCAAGGGTAGTACACTCTGCTTAACAATAAAACTTCAACAAACCATACACATGTATAAGGCTCCACTGATTGAAGGATTTACTTTCCGTATAACTATATACTGTTAATTTGTGATTAACAAAACGTATGAGCTATTTCTTTTACACTACCTCCTAATTTGTTGACAGCCTTGTATGTTGTCATTTTCATGTCACCCAATCCAAGCCCAGGCTCTTCTATTATAACATGTCTGCAAACAGATTAGAAATGCTTCCTGAGAAACTAATTACATGTATATTACATATTTTAACAATTAATACCAAATATTGCAGAAAATACGCCATCAACGGTTATTTATGAATCAAAAATAAAGGCAAATATCATGTCTATTAATCTAAATTAAATTCAGATATGTTAAATTCACTTTTAATTATATATAATTATATACTGTAAAGCTGATACTAGAAACTGTTCCAGCACGTAATTTTCAATTAGTGTTGTGTGAATCGTAGAAATCCTATGACTGATTTTTTAGAGAACACATTGTACAATGATATTATCTATGTCACAACAACAAAGACACAATAATGAACAATTATTTATCAATTTCTTATTCATATTTTTAAGTTATTTTTCTTCTCATTTTTTCAAACAATCAGCTTTAAGGTGAAAAACAACTGTGAACCAAAGGAGAAAATGAGTTTACCTTTCGGAAAACTCAACGCACATAATATACATTTTAAAGTGGGGTAACAGAGGAATGTCTGTGTGCTTTGTGATTTCATGCATTATGTCAGCACAGCCACTTGTACTAAGTGCCGATCTGACGAGAGCTTGGTAATCCTCGCTCCTATTTGGCTTGAAACTGATGATGCACGCGGTACTGTCGAGAACTGGGCAAACAGGAACTGCATTAAGTGCTTGTTGCACTTTACTAGCCTAAAACAATCAGAATGTTCCAGTGTAATATCGGTGATATTAAGATATTTGTGTAGGTTATGTCAGACATTCAACACATAATCGGCCTTTTCAATATGAGTGACGTTGAAAACCCCTTTTAAGCGAAGAAGTCACAAGTTATTTCTGTCAAATTATTTGTGAAAGATACATGTTCAATATATTAAACTAATGTTGACTACCCTGTACTTCTGACTTCTGTACTTCTGATAACTAATTTCAAATGAATATACTGAAGACCAAGTTTCTTGGGAATGTTCACGAAACAATGCTATCAAAGACTTATCACCCGATATCAGGAACATTCGGTACAGTTCTACTAGAAGTAGAATTGTTATTACTTAATTTAATACATCATATTGTTTCGAAATCCAGATTTCTTTCAAATAGAAACTCAAAGATGTCTAAACTGTCATATAAGAACTTCCCAACCATAGGCGACTATGCTTTATGTACAGGAATTTGGTAAAGTATCATCCAAGAAACATTCTATAAAATAATGAGTGGTCTCCGACAAGACGATATTTTAAGGGTTAATAGCTTTAATTGTCTGGTAACTCGGATGATTTTCTAAACATTCCTTTGAATAGAAGGCATTCAGAAAATGAAAAATTGAAAAAATGGTTTTCACAAAAATGGTTTTATCTTCCACGTAGTTATTTGAGACATACAAATAATGATGAAAATAAAGAACAGACAGTGACGTGCGAAGGACTGATCAAATATATACTCTCTTTGCTCAAGTGGGGGAAATAATATACATGCATAATAACAGAATGTTGCATTTTGTTACAAGTATTTTTTACATAATAGTGTTTTTCTCTACAGCAGTCAATATTTCATTAAAGAGTTTCTATTTATAAGACATTATGTTGAACGTACGATTAATAGAATTTTTATATTTAACGTCAAACGTGTACTGTTTTTACAACATTCACACACAGATTTGACTAGTTCTGAGCAAGACTCAATATCAGATCCATGTCATATTCGTCTAACTGTTATTTCTATCCTTCTTTACCAGTTTTATATCTTTCTCTTACAGTCATGTTTTCTATATCGGTATTTACATTGGTACTTACATTAGCCTGATTTAAATCTCTAGGTTGCCATGGTCTATACACACAAACATAAAACCCAATGGATGCCACAGCGATGAATATAGTTAGAATCACAGTTGTCACGGCACCTGAAATAATGCACATTGCCATTCGTAATCAATACACTCATTAAAGAAGAAAACAAATAAGAGGGTGGCCCTGAGTTCACATTATGAAACTAGAGTAAACTAGTAGTATTGTTCTTTGGGTAAATATATACACTGTATTGGCTATAAACCTGCTTATAAAAGACCATTTAGAAATGAAATGTTCTTGTGTTTCAAAGACAATCCTTTACAAACAGGCAAACTTGAAGATGCAATATTTCTTTTACCCCCCCCCCCNCCCCCCCCCCCCACAAAACGAAGGCTATCTTCCATCTCATTATCACCAATCTTGGGTAGCCAATTTGAAACGAGCATTTTTTTAAGCTTTACTTAATCTGAAAAGGAAGAAAAACAAGTTACCCCAAGGGCGCAGACAATTTTGACCTCATCAAAATCTCAAATAAATTGGTAGCAGCTCACTTTATTATGTTACATTCCGAATACCAGACCTTTGGGACATATGGTTTTAGAGACGAAGATGTTTAAGTGTTAACACTATACTAATACGGGTAACACTTTACCCAAAGGCAGAGCAAATTTTGACCCCAGGGGTATGATTTTAACAAACTTGGTAAAGGACCATAACTAAATCATGAATGCCAAATGCCCAATCTCTGGGCCTTGTAGTTTCAAAGAGATTTTTGTTATTGTTTGCTATAAATATAAGGTAAAGAAGTACTCCAAGGGTGGTAATAATTTTGACCCACGGGTTGAGTACGAACATTTGACGTAATTTACCATAAACCCAATCTCAGGGCTATGTGGTTTCAGAGATTTTTATGTTTTCTGTACACACATTTTAGGAAAACCAGTAAAATAAAGCTGTTGCCGAATGATTTCCACAGGAGCATGTTTTGAAGATTATGGTAGAGGACTACTTATCGATGTTACATGCCAAAAACTTAAATTTATTGGTTATATTATTCTGTATAAATTATATGAATCCTATGGCGAGGCAACGGTTTACCCCAGGGGCAACCTTTGTAGAAAAACAGTAATCGATGCAACACGCACATATTGAACCTGAGCAATGACGTTTGAAAGATTTTAAATCCATGTTTTTTTTTCTCTGGTAACCTACATATGAAGCGGTTCGGAAGGATTTGAACAACTTTGAATCAGGGTTTTCCTAAGATCATTCCTGTAAAACGTCACGAAAAAAATCAGAGATGTTTCAGGCGAAGATTCGAACCTGGAAACCTTCGAATCGTGGGCCCATCGCTCTACAAACTGAGCCTGGTGGTTACGTTTTTATAAAGAAATAGGAATCTGCCAAAAAGGTAATCAATTCGATCGATTTCACCACACAGGATAATTATTTAAAGATATACAAAATACAGTGTTATTGAAAGATCAAAATATCTGAAGAAAATAATTCAAATTTTATTTACCTTTGTGAAAGTTGTATTCATGTATTAACTTCTGCATTTGATTGGTTCTGCTTAACGTTCCAGTGGTTTCACTTAAGATACGTTCTGTATTGTTCATTGCAAGTTCTAGCTGTTCTGTTGCTTCATTAAGTTGTCTTATTCGGTCTTTTCCCTTTTCGGATGCATTTTCAATCCATCTTATATGTTCTTTCAAAAAGAGTAATTTTCTGTATGAAATGTTCTATTGTAGTATTTACATTATCTTTAACATGTTACACTTCTATTTTATACTTTTCTACTTGTTAATGCAATATTTATAAAAAAAATAATAAGAGTTTGGGCGGTTTGGGCGTCTCCAATGCTATTTTGAAGTTTCTGTTCCATATTTATGACTGTGTTGTTAATATTTATTATTGTGTTGTGATTTATTTTACTTAAATATCAATACCCTTAACATTTCTCTCTAATAGTTTCAAAGTTGTTAACATTTCTCTCTAATAGTTTCAAAGTTGTTAACATTTCTCTCTAATAGTTTCAAAGTTGTTAACATGCGTTTCAATGTTGATTTTCCACTCCTGCTTCATAAGGCAGTGTTTTGAATACATGTTTTTTTTAGTTCTCCCACTTCAATTGTTAAGTTAGTGAATTTGCATAATTACCTCGTATCAAACGCAGTTGATTTTCAACTTCATTTAGTCTGGAATCTGGTGAAGGTAATTTGTTTCCCATCGTAGTTAAAATTACTGCATACGCAGCATGTCCAAGTACAATGACGCCAAGAAAACTTAAAATCCAAACAGGTTTTTTCATATTTTCTATACTTTGTTCCATTGAAGAACATCTAAAACAAATATATAAACATCATAATTTCTAGTATGTTGAAGTAGATAAAATTAATTGAACATCTTATAAATAAATGAGTTTTATAACAAAAGACGCTGAATTTACAAAGACAACAATACATTTACTTGCTATAAACAATTTGATTTGAATGCATTCAACTAAACACCACTGGTTTTAACTAAACTAATTTAATAAAAACAGCTGAAACTTGAATAAAATCCGCGGCGATAATTGGAGATATATTCTTTATAGTTATTTGAAAAAAAATACCAAACCTTTGTTCCATTTCAGACCTATCATCAACACATTGTTTTCTCCTAATTTGGACATCTGGATCTCTTTTAAAACCCCAAAATTTAGGTGCAGCCTTTGGTTGTGTGTTACTGGGTGTAAGTTCCGCTTCTTTCGGCTTAGCATCATGACGGGCTGGTCCTGGTGACGCGCATGTCTTGGTTACATGATGCGGTTCTCTGTAAAAGATAAAACAATATAATATTGTTTTAATGAAATATTTATTTATTTGTTTTTATTTTATTTACAAAAATATGAAACATGTTAATATAGTCAATAACGAATTTCAGTGAATAAGGGCTAGGTTTAAAGATTTAGGGTTAATAAATGTTTTTTTAAGATTATATTTTGTATTTGTCTACTACTTTTATATGAATGTTTATGGTAATTCAAGTGTTTGTTGTTATGTGATCAATTTTAAGAACTGTTTTGTTTTAATCGAAGCAAGGTCGCTGTAAGGACGAACAGTTTTCAGTTTTTTGCGATGAAAGGAAAGTATCGTATCTTGTGAAATATGAATAAACATTGCAATATGGACTTTAGTGATAACGAACATGTGATGACCCACATTCAACAATGTGGGGATTGTCTCAAACTACATATTGACCGGACTGCTGTTTTCTAATGTACAAAAAAACTATCAAAGACAGTGACAGTTGGGCAATTTAAAATATAATCATGAAGATTTAACAACTCTTTTTCTTCTTCCGATACAGCACTCCTTCTAAAATTAAGATTTTGTGTCGGCGCCTGTTGGTTAAGGGGTGTCAGAACAAAAACTGTACAAAGGTGCTCAGGTGGGTGTTAATTTAAAATTATTTACATTGTTAGAGTCTACAGGTGAATAAGGGGGACAATGACAGCCACAGGAATAAGGGTTTTGAAAACGTCTACTGTGGCTGCCTCATGTATATGGGGAGGTAGTGAGTTCCATTGGACAACTGTTCTTGGGTACAATGAGAATTAAAAAGAGTATTTTGATGTGTCTAAAGCCATGGTTACTGCTGAGTCTGGATCGGCGGTCGACAGGAACAAGAAGATTATGAGGAGGAGCGATGGCAACTACATGGTGGATAAGTGTATACAACATGATGAGACGGAATTTTGCTCTGCGTGTTTCAAGTGTGGGTCAATTGAGGGTGTCTATCATATTTGTAACTGAGCTTGTGTTGTGATATCTGTTTGTTACGAATCTGGCTGAACGTCTTTGTTCTTTTTCTAGTTGATTTATTTGAGCTTTGCCATATTTAAAGGTACATTATTGTTTAACAAGTCGTTGTTTGGCGGAATATAT
>VMBQ01002010.1:31783-58272 GCA_007657795.1 Dreissena rostriformis | reverse complement strand
TATATATATACAATGTATATATAACACAAACTATGACACAATGCAAAGATGGACCAGTGTTGATACAACGACCTATTAGTAATACTATAATTTAAAAAACAATAACATAGTAATAGGCAAACAACAAATGCATATGTAAATTATGCTTATGTTCTATATGTCATAAAGCAGTTTCTTATTTATCCCGTTAGGAATCATAGTTTTTTATGCATGTATCCAATATGTTTCTTTGCAATACGGTCTTAATTGTTTTGAAGAACATCAATAGGTACAACAGAGAAATCGGATAAAGTGCAATCATTGTCGGTCGATCCAAAATGTGTAGCAACATGTAATTTGGATTTATTGAACAGTTCCTGATATAAAATCTATGGATATTCATTCTGCGCGATACATTCTGATTAGTTTGTCCGACGTATTGTTTATAACATTTTTACATGTAATAAGATGTCTAACATTGTGTGAAGTACAATCAGCATCATAGCGTAAAGCAAAGTACCACTACTATTGAAATTAATTTGAAGTTATGTTAATTATATTGCAATGTGTACATCTTCGTCGGGTACATTGACCAGATAAATGTTTTTCAGTACTGTTACAAGACACTGAACGTCTTACAAGACTGTTACGTATATTCTTATGTTGTTTATAGGCCAAACAAGTTTTAAATGAATGTAAGAACTTTACACTTTCCTTCTCTGATAATCTTAACAAATGTCACTATTTGTGTTTTTGTTTAGCAATATAAGGAAGAGATGTGTTACAGCGTACAGTAATGGTATTATTGAATCATTATTTCTCTGAGTAACCCTAATGCTCTATCATGTGTCATATTTTTCACTTGAGAAAATATATTTTCAATAACATTTATTGGATAATTTCTACTACTTAAATATTTAAATAATCTAGATAAGTACTGATAAAATACATCATCATCAGAATTAATTCGTCTGAGGCGCGTAGTCTGACTGAATACGGAATACCGCGTTTACAGGACATGGGGTGAGATGACGTAAAATCTAAGAATAAATGCATTTAAGTGGGTTTACAAAATATATTTGTACAAGCAGTGTCTAGTTCACTTTTTGATATAGATACATCAAGGAAAGATACAAACTGTTTAGATATACTAGAGGTAAATTTTATGGTGGAATGGAAGTTATTTAAAGTATCAATAAAAGTGTTTAAATCTTCTAAAGAGCCATTTCATATCATACAAATGTCATCCACAAATATAAGCCAAATATATGGTTTAATAGACGCATTGTTAAGAAAATCTTCCTCAAATTTACCCATAAAAAGCGAAACATAAGACGGTGCCATAGTTCTACCCATAGAAGTACTCATAGTTTGTAAATAAGTATCATTATTTAAATCAAAAGAGTTATTTTAAAGAACAACTGTCAGTAGTTTGCTAACATCATCATTTACATTTACATGGTTATTTATAGTTTATTTTGTTAAAATATATGTCCAAGCATCTATGACCTCACTATGTGTATGTTAGTTTATACAGAAGATACATCTAGAGTTACAAAGTAGCAATATTTGTTTCCATTTAATATTCTAAATCTTGTTAATAAAGTATGTTGTATCTTTAACATAATATGGTAAATGTTGCATCCCTGGATTTAAGACATAGTCCAAGTATAAAGACATATTTTCCGTGTTGGAACTTCATGCAGACACTATGAATATCCAAGTGGAAGACTGGCATCAAATTTCTTGTGTGTCTTTGGCAAAATGTAGAATTGGGGATTTTGAATATTAGTTGGACACAAGTCAAACTGTTTACTTATACCGGGGTTGAAATCTTTATTTCTTCAAAACATTTTTGGATATTTTCGTCCGCTGACTGGTGTTGGTTATTGTTCACTTTTTTACTGAAATGTTCATCGTTTAATTCACGAGTTACTTCTTCAATATGTTTATGTGTATCCATTACTACAATAGTATTTGACTTGTCGGCTTTTTAATAACAATATTTTGATCATGTGCTAAATTTGTCAAGGCTTGTAGTTGGTCCTTGGAGATATTAGACCGAAATTATTTCTTCTTATCATTATGTTTAATTTCATGTGTAATGTAAAACTTAAGATAAATGTGTAAATGTGTATGGTATCCTGACAGCTGTTTGTATTCATCATTTTTCAGTATTATTCTGTCTGTCTGTTTTTTTTTTAGTTCTGTGAAATATACTTTTAAACGTAACCTTGTGGTAAAAAGCAAAACTTCTTCCGCTTTTTATGAATTTTTGTATCCTTAATAACTCACCAACAGATGATGATTTGACTGAAATAATGTTTTTTTTATAATGAGATGTTTTGCCTATAAGCCTATAGTAAACACACACGATTATACAATTCTCGCATTGAACTAAAACTGATTCAATACTTGCTGTTTGTATAGTTTTTATCTAATAGTCTACACAAGTAAAACAATAACTAGTAGAAAATTGTACACAATTAAAATATGTCATATTTGACTTGGAACCTTGAAAGGCTTTTATTTTATTAAATTCTTACACAAGTTTGCCTTATAGCTGCTTAATTGATTTACCTTCATTTCAAAACTTTGTTCTCAAAGTAAAATATGAAATTTAAACTTACCTGGGATGCCAAATCATGTGTTTTTTTATCCATCGGTAAATGCATAATATATTAATTTCTTACAGAAATTCAGTGCACTTTTCTTTTATTTTTAGAGTAAGATGGGCAGGTGGGCAGGTCCCGTTGAAATGAGTTTCAAAGGATCTACTTTATACTTGCTTCCTTACTTTGCTTTCCTTTTATTTCAGAATATAAAAACAAACAATTTGATTGTGCAACTAATTTTACATATATGTTTGTATAAGTAATACTATTTTGTGATATTAACTATTGTTCAACGTGTTGCTATCATTTTTTTTTCTTTTTTACTGCAAGGCGCATAGGTTAACAGAACATAGTGATGTTGAATAATGCGCTTCTGTAAACTTTGTCTTTGTTTTTCTACTCAAGTAACATGCTTTAACTTTTACTTTGTTGTTTGATATGCAATGCATGAAATATACTTCTGTGTTGTGTGTGATTAGACAATCGCTGTTTTATGTTGTTTTAATATTAATATGTTATTGTGTTGATCTGTTTTTCTATTTAAAGATTCTCTGTGATTTATAGTATTGTTATAGTTATGACGATTATTTTTCTAATTTAAACAAAAATGATCTATCAAATCGTGTTTATCAAATTTATGTATATATAAATATCCTAGAACATTAAAGTTTTGTCAGAATAAATATTGTTGATAACGTTGAGATATAATATATCTCAAAACCAAAATGTTGTCACGGGATATGATTTACTGCACTATGATCCTTTTGCAGATGGATTTTGACAAGCCCTAGCACTTGAGACAGTTTGTACGATAAAGACCAAGGTTACCCAATAAACAACGAGGTTATCCCGTAATGGCTGTATCAGTGTGCCATGAAACTCGCACAGTAAACAAATAGTATTCGGGGTTAATTAAATGAGACTCATAACATGAACCAATGGTTTGTTGTAAACATCAGTAATTGATAACAAATGAGTGCAGGGATAATATTTAAGGTTTAAGAAAGCATTTTCTGTTTGTGTTTATGGATAGCATCGAACATTCTATTT
This sequence comes from Dreissena rostriformis, assembly GCA_007657795.1. Taxonomy (NCBI): domain Eukaryota; kingdom Metazoa; phylum Mollusca; class Bivalvia; order Myida; family Dreissenidae; genus Dreissena; species Dreissena rostriformis. The sequence goes on along the minus strand of VMBQ01002010.1, from coordinate 54,628 downwards.
ATGATGATTTTGTTTGCAATAAGGGGTTGGGAATTTTAAAATAATGTTCTTGATTTTCTAACCCAAACTGGTACTAAGCGAATACTGGATGAAATGCACACAGACTTCAAAACATTTATAATTCTTTTGTTTATTAATGAAAATGTACCTTCTGTACAAATAAGAAATACCACCTTTTATCAGAAAATTAATACATAAAGATGTGTTTTTTTTGTGTCTTTTTTTTTTTAATTCCAAAAAGCATATAGCCTCTTTTCCTGTATATTCAGCAAGTTAAAGACTTAAATTGACTTTTAATACTGAATGATTTTTTTTAACACAAATGAGACATTTAATTTAACATTTTATGTATTAACAACAAAATTAAGGATAATTTATTTACATATCAGGTATGTTCTTAGTAACATGACAATTCTAGGAAGGCTCCCTTGCAACCCTAATTTTTTCTGTTCGTTTCTTCCTATCAATCTGTTATGTCATTATTTTTATAGGACAACATTTAATGTGTGTAATAACTTGGAAATAAATCAATACATTAATATTGTTATAGACTAATTACAAAAAACATACTGATTAAAAGTGATTTTCTTTTTATGCCATTATTGGCATTTTATTTTACATGTGTAGCAAGTTTAGGTAAATCTTTACCTATGTATTTTTTCAAACTATGTATAACATTTACACTATTTTACCAGTTTTTTGTATGATAGAAGTTTCTTCATAAAAATATAAATAACTTAGGTTTTATTATATATATGTCATAATTACCTAAAAAGGTGGATGCTGAAGCTATAGGAATTAATAAAACAATCGGAAAGAAGGATAAACTGAAGTATGATTTTTCAGTGGTTTATGCGCTAAATTTGAGATGTCTTTTTTAACAGATATATACAGCGTTCCTGACCAAAATCAATTATATATTACTTTCAAATCATGTATGTATTGGTATACAACAAAAAAGTTGTAGAATATTTGCTGAAAACATAAAAAAATTGACGAAAACTTGTCTGCTGAAATTTTCCGAGTTGTTCCGGAAATGACCGATCGTCGGTTTCCAAAAAAAAACACATGTCGCGGTTTCCGAAAAAACAAAATTGATGCACCCAAAGATTTTGGTTTTATTGACTCAAACTGGTTGATAAATGTATCATTTTGCTTCTCATACGATAAAGTAATGATTTCAAGGCTGATTAACTTGAAATATGAAAGTTATTCAGTCGTTTTGCCTTTGTCTGTGAATACATCTGTACGATCGGTAATTTCCGTAACCACTCGTAAAATTTTAGCAGACACAAGTATATTCAAAATACTTATGTTTTTCACAAATGTTCGACCACTTTCTTGTTCAATTCCAATACACAAGTGATTTAAAAGTAATACTTCATTGATGTCAGCCAGGAACACTGTCTATAACCCCGAAAAAAACAATCCAAACTTTTTGGTTTACGTTTTTTTATTTTCTAAAAAGCTTGCATGCAGCATGGCATTTAATGTTCTGAAAGATAAATGTCTCTTATTTCTTGGATGATTTCAGACTGTTTAATCCAATCAGAAAAGAGCTTTTAAGGAGGCAGTCTTAAGTTTTTTTAGCCTTATTTGCGCATTGGCCCCGGTCAATTTCATAAGCTTAAGGTGTATGGCCTACAAGAAATAGTTTTTTGACTCCATAAGCTAAAATGTAAGTATAAATGGTCAATATTCTAGTAGTTTCAATTGTTTTCAATAATTCGAAACTAAGTGACCTGGAGTTTAGTCAACATTCTGCACATGCTCAGTACGAAGTTAACACATGTACTTCCTGCTTGAAGCAGCCGACATTTTACAGATTTCAACAGTGGGTTAAAATAAGTTAGCAGTGCAAAAAAAGTTTAATGGTAATGACCCAATATGTTTGGTTCAGTTTGAAAGCATTTGCTGTGATAGTGCCAAGCATGTTGTCGACTGTGTGCGTAATGTTACCCGGAAAGATAAATGTGATTGCCGGGTTTATCTAAAAATGGAATTTTAACGGGCAAGTTCCGAGACCCCTGAAAAGGTCTATTTTACCCCAGATATAAATTTAAATAGCATTTTCTGCATTGTTTTGTGCTTTATTTTCAAGCTGTTGATGAGCTGCACTGAATATTGTCTGAATCTATTTTAAGGTTGTGACTGGATGCCTTGTTTTGAGGGTGTTTTGCAGACCAGTGGTTGTAGGCCTTGGGATTTTCAAGAAAAACTGTAGACTTAAACGTTATTTAGACCCATGTAAAGCGAGATAATAAAGAACGACTTTTGTTAATTGCCGATTTGTGACGTCACGAGTTGCCTCCCTTGTTGGTTCATGCTTACTCATAGTCATAAGCTATCCGTTCAATACGAAACGCAAACTGTCATGAATTTTCTAATGTTTCGTAATTTCCGTTTTCATAATACATGCAATAAACAATGATATAAAAATAACAAACCTCTCCTCACTATCACTAAATGCTGCACGTTTCATGAAGCTTCAAACGATAATACTAGTCCATTAGATATCGTGACATCGGGTAATGTTATGTGCATACGTGTAGAACAGATCGTATAGGTTACAATATACTAAATAATCGAGTCATAAATAATCGAGTCATGAAGGGCTGTACTCTCTAAAAAAACATCATATTTTCCTCGAAGGCATGTTTTACACTTTAGGCTGTTGTTCTGGTTTTATCGTCTGGAGATATTGCTAGGGTAAGCATAGGTGTTCACTACTAAATCCCTGAAATAGGATAAAGTTAGAGATTCAAGTAAAAATAGGCACTGAAAAAGGTTACAATCCACTAGAAAACGGCAGAAAAAAAGAAGGTGCAAAAACAGTCGATTTTGATTTGAGTCGAATTATTTTTTGGTTTGAACATGACATATCTTTTTTATTGCTTAAATCGATTCAGCTAAGAATGCCCGTTAAGAAAAGGTATGGTTATGGGGGTCTCTATGTGCAAAATGTTGTATTTATTTTCGGTCAAAGTTGTCGCTTTTACATTGAAACATATTAGGAAACTATTTAGTATATTTTGACCTAAAGGCCAGAATGTTATTGAGCGTATATCCCAGCGTGTATGCGTCATCAGAAATTGAGTATTTTCATTTTGTATGCAGGTGTATTACCCGGAACAGATCGAGATGCCGACTACACTATTAGGCCTAATTGTATGATTTGTATTACCGGTAAATAAACATTCTTTGTCTTCTTATTGTATTATGTTTATTTAATAAACTATATTCATTAACATCCTTACAATCTTTACATGTTTCAATATGTTTGAATATGCGATCGAGAACTATTGAAGCCCTTTAAATCTGCACCCAATTGCCATTTACGGTCTTTATGCATTATTGTGAACACATAGAGACTGCTTATACGAGCTTTATTGCATTAAAGGCGATATGAACACGTAATAATCAAAGTGTAAACAATATTAGATGGGTTTTATATGGGGTTAATTTCGACAAGTTGACGTGTGACGTCACGCGCACCTGCAAAGTTTAGACTCCGCCCACCGGTTGGCAAAAAGATATGGAATTCATATAAGCGCCTATATGGAAGGTTGACATAATCATCGTTTTTCTTGATAATCAGGCAATATTAAATATTATTTGACTAATTATGTCTGAATCAAACATAAGCATGGAAGGAAATGAATTTATGGAACGATTATATTGGTGTTATTATTTGTTTTTACTAAAAACGAAAAATTATAAAGCCCTATCAATCTACATGCGTTTCGACAACCTTCACATGGCATTTCTCGTGTTCTTACATGGGTTTACTTGCGACGGACAACAAATGAAGCCCTGTATATCTGCATGCGTTATCAGATTCTTATATGGATTTAATTTCAACTGGGAACTCATGACACCCTATAAATCCGTATTCATGCAAACAACCTTCACATGGTATTTTACAGGTTTTCATTTGGATTTTAATTGCGACGGAAAACTATAAGCCCTATTAATCCGCATGCGTTACGACAGCCTTCACGGGTCGCTTATACGGCTATAATCGGATTTGTATGGGATTTTTCCATATATATATTTGCGCTCAGTTGACACAATATGTTACCCGACATGATTGCAAACTGCATCTAATGGATCCCTAACAATCAGCGTCGAGTGAAAGTAAAGACGTGCCTGTACGGTCTTGATGGCATCAAATAAGTAATGAAATCGCATCCATCTGCGTTCATTAGATCTTTGCTTTAATTGCTGTATTACTTATAAGCTACGTAATTGCTTTAATTGCTAATTACTTATAAGTATTTTAGTTTAATTAAACACGGGATTCATATGATTGAAATCCAACATGCAATAGTAAGAGTAAAATTGGGTTTGCTGAGGCTAATATATTGAATTGTGTGCCTTTCTTTGATTAATACGCTCTCCTGTTCGATATTTTGTATTTCGTCCTGTACAAACGAAAGCTTTCCTATTTGCATCCGTTTAAATGCCATTGTATATATTCGTCTTGATTTAAAATCGATGTGTCTGTATAGCATTTGCGTATAGCAATAGTTTATTCGATGTTTTGGTATGTTTTTACTTGAAATGTGATAGCTTGCCAAGGACGTGTATGGCAGATATTGATAGTTTGTGTGCAAACCTTTTGACAATTTTTCCACTTTTTGTATTGTTAATTATAAAAGATGAAGATCATGAATTTCGTGTAAATGATGCGTTGTAATAACGTCAACTTTATCTGCATCTAAGGAGACATGTGCACCATTAGTTATGGTATGTTTGATTGAATGTTCTATGCATGTTTTGTTTCTAACGATATTTGTATTATTTGAAAATTAAAACGGAAGGTATGACATAATCAGAGAACATAAATTTATTGACAATAAAATTCTTCATACACAGAACTGTTCAATGTTTGTTAACACGATTATCTACTACGTTAACCATTAATCTTAAAACAGTTTAATCCCTCCCACTATATCCATCATTTCCTTATCTCCCATTTTTTAATTGAAACACATGTTGTTCGAAAAAAATGCATTATACTTTACCGCAATAGTTTATAACTTGACCATTTCTAATACGACGTGAGAATGTTTAATAATATATATATACGGCTGATTATCATCAAGGTATTCATCATTCTTAATATTATCATGTCCATTAGAAGTACGACTATTTATGTCACCTTAAATGAATACATAGCTTAAATGATCAATTTTATAATAAGACTGTATAGATTTCGGTAAACCCGACAATAACCGTATACGCATGATGTGAACAACGTTTTCTGGACGCAAATTAATAGGGGCTAATTAGATCCTAAATGTTATTATACCCGTATAAGAACAAGCGAATACTGCATATAAATAGAAGTCCATTAGTCATTCGATGCAGTAAATAGCGAATAAGCTATTGTACTGTGTTGATGCAGATTGATAGGGTTCAATGAGCACTTAGTCCAACTTGTTGACGCTCTCAAATATTAAGCAACTTTTTATATAAAAAAGTATCTCTAAATTCTTAGCGCGTCTTATAAATTAGACTCAATGAGCACTATACTGCAATTAGACCGTAAAAGCACACGTCAATGTAAACTGATCACAGATCAATAAGGACCAATTACTTATAAACCCGAGTTTAACCTTATAAGCACGATGTGAATGTAATCTGGATGCAGATATATAGGTGATCATTAGTTCCCAAACGATATAACACCCATATAAACACTTGCGAAGATTGTATAGAAGCACGTAAATTGAAGTTACACAATATGCACTATAAATCTGGATTCAGAACTCAATCTGTTGTGCACGTCTGCATCTAACGCTAACCACAATTCTCCTGCGACGAATTCGTGGCGCAAACGAATAGGGTTTCATAACAATCACACTCTGCACTAAACATTTGTATTCCAAATTCTTCAAACTCCACGCAGAGTTGTCGTTCCTTGCTTCTACATACAACCTCTGCTATCACAAGAAAATCCTACCCGATTCGGTAGGATGTTTGTTTTTTTTAAGTATTATATTATGAAAAGAAATATCATTTTCTTTTAGAGTTTGATCATATTGAATTAGTGTAGGTTCATAATAATAATAAAAAAAACAAAAAACTATAAAATTTAAAAAAGTAAAAATATTTAAAAAAATAACTCTTAATACTGTAATACGCCATTATTGTACCACGTGGCTCGGCTATCATGACGTGGTTGGTTATAGCGGCAGGGATTTTATATCATTAAACTATGATTCTTTGTTTCCGGTTTAACTTAAAACTCTTTTGTTTTCACAAAGGAAACATTTTTCCGGCTCTTTCTTCTTCGGCGTATAAACATTGTTATCTATGTCGTTGATTCTGTAAGACGCCATTATAGTATCACGTCGCTCGGCTATCATCACGTAGTTGGTATTGACGGCAGGGATTTGATCTAGTATGCTGGTTCAAGTCAAATCTCTGCGCGGAGGTTGCAAATTCTAATCGAGTCGCAAAATAAACAACTCCCACTGTTCATGACGTAGAACACAATCTGCACTAAAAATCTGTTTTCCAAATTCAATATGTTGTGCAAGTCTGCAAATAACACTTACCACATTCGACGTGAAGGTATTTTCGAGGAATGCGCATTTTCCAGTGTAAACATGCGTACTGCGCATACTCAGCGGAATCACGTGTTATTTAATTTGGTTTTTTTATAGTACATTCAATGATCACAAAATGTACGATTTCATGTCTATACGGACGGTAAATAAACAGCTTTGTTCCAATGAGGTGGTTTGTATGCGTTTCAATGAATACTTCAACATCACCATTCATGAATTAAGTTTTACTCTATTTTACAACAACTTCAATTGTTGACAGTTCGTCTGCTTTACTTGAAATACACGTCATAGAGATTATTCGTCACGTGATAGTCATGTGCACTTGTAGTATACTGTTTAACATAACGTTAACATGGTTTTAGTTTGTAGTATAAGGGTCCTTCTAGAGGCCCTTACAGAAAGTATCTGAGATTTGATGAGAGATGACTTGAGAGAGGCATACCAAGCTGTGGTAGAAGATGGCATTCCTGTTGAGAGAGCAGAAAAGATTTTCTCAGTGCCCATAACCACGTTAAAAGATTTTGGGTTGAGAAAGATATCTTAAGGTCTGGGCCACCAACTTTTTTGAATTATGGACACGAGGAAATTTTAGCAAACAATGGCTGAAGTAGGTTATGGCTACTCACGACAAGAAAAAAATGCCTTCAGGCTATGCTGCCCATTAAGGAATAAGACAGAAAGCTCTACATTATGCTTTTACTGATTTTCTGGCTTAATGTCTAGAATGCCAAATTTTAAGTTAACTTAGCCTAGTAGTCTTCAAATATCGCGTGCAATGTTCGCAAATACAAATTCTGTCGTTGATTGAATGGGCAAAAAAGAGCACATAATTCTGTGTGTATTGTCCTCTCACTGTATTCATCTATTACAGCCCGTAAATGTCAGTTGTTTTTGCCGCTAAAACAAGCATGGAATTCTGCCTGCCATAGACACACAAGAGAAATGGGTGGCACTGCCATCACAAGGTATGACGTGTGTGCGATTGCTTGCAGAGCGTACATCAATACTCTGACTTCATCAAATATCCAGGCAGCTTTCAGAAAGTTAGGCGTATTTCCATTAAATGCAAATATGATATGTCCGTCGGAAATTGCTTCATCAACAGCTTTCCAAAATACCGACTAAAGTCAAGTTGTTCCTGAAATATCAATTAAAACATCAGATGAATCCTGTTTGGTCTTATTCTAAAAGATGTTCAACAGAAAAAGAAACGGAATACGCTCAGAAAAGTTGTAGGAGGCAAAGCTATAACGGAATCGCCAGTTGTTGGAGCAATACAGTTTCACTTTAGGTCACAGTTCAAACAGTCTATAGATGTAGACCAGTGTATCACCACTCCGGCTGTGCCCAGTACCTCCGGCCTTTAGACCAAACGAAATAAGCCCAAAGTTGAAGAGCTGGTCAGCTCCGACTCCCATAACATTGACAGAGTCTTATAAGTGCGTAATGTGCAAGCTTTTCTATCCTCATTGGACTGCCCCATAACTTTTGTACATTCAAACTGTTAAGTGGGAATGTTGTGATTTGTATCAAGGATGGGTACATTTGACATTTTGTGCTCTAGTTAAAGTAAGAAGGCGGGTTGTCTCTTTCCTTTGCCCTAAGTGTACTTCTGAAGACTAATGAAATAGAAATATGAGATGTAAAAAAAACTGTAAATACGTTCTAAGATCTGTCAATTTATGTTCAAACTCTTTAAACACAGTTAAAACACGTTCATTATTTACTTTGACGGTGCTCTTTTACTGTTATGTTAAGTGTGGAACTGATAACTGTAAGTGCTGGATCATCAGACGAGTTATTGCATAATCAATCTTGCGGAGGATTCCGGAGATAGTCGATGTATCACGATTGATCCCACCCAATGTGCAGAACAAAACCGGTGAGTGTTGGTCATAAGTCTCTTATGTTAACACGTAGACAAGTTTTCCGATAAATTCTATTTTAAACAAGCTTGTTTATAAAAAATAATCATGGGTTTCAAATTGATTTGCATCCTTTATTTTGTCATTTGTTCGAAAATTGTTGAATCGTCGAACATACACAACTTGAGGATATCACTCGTCAGAAATCCAAAGTAAACCCATATTTTCCGGCGCGGCCACACATGCATAAAAGAATTGTTGCAATATGTAAAGAGTGACGCATAGTTTCCGTACGTTTTACCTTGTACTTTCGTAAACCACATTTGAAACAAAACTTACACGTATCAAGTGCACAATTTATCGAGCCCCAAATAAAGACCTCAGTTATACATTTTTGGAATTGAAAAATTGCTGATGCAGTTGAGACAACGATGGTAGACCCTGATAATAGATTTAATGGTTGAACAATGTATGGAGGGGAATACCAACTTGGCAATCATTGATTCAAATATTCTCTGCAGCAGTATAAATAAAATTATTTTCACATGGATATATACTTTCGTTTTGCGATTGCGTGTGGGGCGGTATTAAACTTTGCATTCGTTTTTTGATAGCCCACCCACCAAACTCCCACTTGATGAACATATTAATCAATGGGCAAGGTAATGTGTCGTCAAAGTACGATTACGTTCGCATTATAATAGAATATGTTAGATGCACATACTTAACAGAGTTTGAAATTGTCAAACTCATCAGTTACGTTGAAAGTCCTGTGGCAAACATTCGTAGTGTTATTACCCAAATATGTACCTAAAATTGCACATGAATACGGTACCAAGATATATTACCGATCAAGCGAGTTTTTGTACGTCATGTGTTTTTGATAGATACGATAGGCCTATTCATATATCCCTCTTAAATAAATTATTTTAAAATCTGATTTGCAAAACAACAGTCGTTATCTTATAAGACGAGCATGCTCAATATACCCTTTTTTACTTCAAAATATGAATCATATAAGGTAACTTAACTCGGAAAGAAGTGGTTTTTGTCATATCAAGACGATGGATATGGATCCCACACTATAAGCATGATGCATATTGTCATTTCCAGCTAGTTCCCATACCGCACCCACATGGGGTTAAGTATTAGGACCAACACTGGCCCATGTGCAGTTAACTCTTGCTTGATCCTAATGGGCTTGGTATGCTCAAATTATTACTGTTTAGTCACATGTGAGACCAATATTGCAGTTAAGGCCCAAACAAGGTTTGCTTGGAGGGAACATTATGGGCTTTTTTGAGACCCAGAGTAGGTTACTTAACTGTCCGCCTAGGTTTCAAAAGGGTGTGATAATGTATATTTGTCCAATATGTATGATGTATGTCAACCCAGGATTTACTCATGGGGAACCATATTTACTTATTTTCAGTGGGTCAACATCAACATTGATTTGGTCACATATGTACCTGCTGTTGGCAAACAATACCATTGTGGTTCAACATGGAACCAATATTGTATTTTTTGTCACGATATAACCCATATTAAACCCATGTGCTTGCTGGGACGTTTATTGTAATTATCTGAACTGGATCACAACAATTAAAGCAATTACATAAAAATCCTTACATTTTAAATAATTATTAAAATCTAACTTGTTTTAACAAAATCCAACTGACACTTCTTTATCACAAAAAAACAAATGACCAATAAACTTTCTTTCTTCTAATAAAATAACCCCTTATATAGCGTAATATCATGATAAAATCTTTGTAGTCAGCACAAAATGAGTATAACAATTAATAAGTAAGCCTTCTGAATACGGGCCCAATAGTCGTATATGCGGTTATATATTCGGTTAAATCGAAAGTTATATGGATAAACATTTACTCAACTGATACATATCCAATTTTGAAAAAAACGCTGTCTCATTAAGTTTTAAATACTATGTGCAAATGCTTAATATGATTTGACAGAAAAAAAATGAAGAAACAAATAAAACAGGAAAAAAACTTGAATTGTTTATTTAGCTTTTTTCACCAGCGTCACCATTTTTTTTTTTGAGTTCACGCAAATTATCAACAACGAATCCGTTTTGTGATAATTTTGTTCGTTATTTAAAAGCAAGTGAAATTAATTGTGGATTTGTTACAAAGTAACGGAATCAAATAATAAGCGGTTGAGAAGTTTGGTAATTTTGATGTGCGAGAGATGAACCGACTAGTGCTTAAAGAATAAAGAAATAAGGGCAATGATGAAAAGAAATAACTATGGTAAGTTCTGGTGAGTGAGACTGAGCGTTATTTCGATGATAAAGCTCTGTGACATAAATCGGGTAAATGCGCCGTCTGATTATAATCATGTATACTACCACTAAACGTTGTTTTTGTATAGCGAAACTCTAGGTGATACGTAAACTTGTGCTTTATATGACATGCACGTTTTCATACCCCTTCATGAACATTCTCTTGACAGACTGCTTTTTCGCGTTTGGTCAATCATTTGTGGAAGCAAGACAAGAGTCTTTTAATTATTTTATTTGATCATATTCATTTAAGAAAAACTTAACATCAATTTACAGTTTAAGAATCAAAAGCGTGAACTAACTAAGCAAATTACAATTTTTCTTCAAGCAAACCAATCGCCAAATTTCACGTAGGTGCCTGATGACGTTATTACTTGAGACGATGATTGCCTCAATCATGTCAAGGACGTAAGTCCTATCTACCATAACTTATATTGTTCGTTTTTGTATTTTCTAACTTTGCTCGACATAAAGTTACTGGGAAACCCACATAGCAAAGAGTACCAGGGTTGGGCAGTTGATCGACAGTCACCATAAAAACTCACCAACAGTGCTATTTAATGCATAACTTACTAAAAAATTAGATTAGGATAAATAACCAGCATTGATGGATAGATGGATAATTATAACACCTTTATAGCATACTTTTGACAAACATACTGTCTCAATGCACCTCTAAATTACTGTTTCGTTACACAATTTAGAAATCGAATTCATTTGTAAAAATGATAATTACGCGCGTCCCATAAATTATGATATTGAGCGGTCTTAAGGTTCGAAGAATGGCAACTGATTGGAAGATAAGCACGGGTGGCCTTGGCAGGGATGATTGGGTGTTGTACCTAACATACCGTCCGTTATGGAGAATAATAATCTAAAGTAACCTTCAAATCCTACCAAACATTAATATGTTACAGAATCGAAACTAAAATCCATGTCTTTTGATGATGAATTATGACTTTCACCTTTCTCCGATGAGCATGGTAATTGTTTGTGAAGAATTATCTGGTCATGGGACAAATAATGCGAGGTTATATCAAAATGCTTCAAGGACTTTAAAAGTCTCAGCTCGGAAACAAAATATGGAAAGACAACCACACCCAAACACCCACAGACAGACGGTGCAGCTATTCATTATATACCATCCTGTTCGTCAATGACATGTAAAGAATATTGTTTAATTTTATATTTTCATTTTATGTATGTGGGAAAAAAGATCATATGCAAGAGATAATAGTTTTATAAGTTTTAATCCGTAACCTTATCAAGTACACACGTAACAACAAATAAAGCAGATAAAATATAACATCTACAGTAGTTGATATCAAGAAAATAGTAAAATTATAAAAGAAAATACTTATAAACCATAATCCAAAAAATATCATACAGATGAGCAATTAATAGTTAAAACAAAGCATAAAAATTGTATTGGCCAATTGTCCAACAATTTTACAAAGCGCACAAAACATACACATGAAAACATGGGGTCACCATCTTGGATATGTAAATGCAAAGCATTAAGGAGTTTAAACAATTTTCAAGGGGCATTCCTGCACAAGTTTGCAATATATCAGAATGTTTGCATAATTGTTATTGGCAGTTCAAATTACATCATCCACAATAATAACTCTTCAATAACATATATATTGATATTTCTTATACATGTTCAAACAATAACTCTTCAAGAACATATATATTGCTATTCGGATACACATGTTTTCAATTAAAGTAGACACGAACTTACATTTATTTATTCATCAGGTCGCCACTCTTTTATCTTTTTTAGTCAGCTTTTTTAATAATCATTCCACATTGATGAATACTTTTTCGATGGTTTTATTAATTATATTATCAATCCATACTAGTAGTTTGAAAACAGGAACTACTGGATTTAAATTGTTTAAATTGCTGGCAATTAAGCTAAGTTCTTAAAATTGGGTTCTTTTTTGTTTAAATTAACAACAATTATTAAAACATTCTGGGTATGTAGTGTTTAATGGTTTAATAACTAGTTAACATAGATAATATATGAATATTCATAATGATATAAAGATAGAGAAGTTATGTAGCTATGAATTTATTTTTAGAAACCTTGTTCATAAATTTATATGAATATAATGATCAAAATATTAGTCGGTTATATGGTTCATTTCGAAAAAGAGAGCTTATTTACAAATGTGACTAGTCAAAGCAATCATGTCCATGGGAAAGTTCAAGGGAATATACACAAGGACTAAAAGGAGAACTACACGTTAAAATAGTGTCTAACACATCTACACTTGTTGGCGACTATATATTTTAAGTTTCAATAGTAAAGATTTCATAACTGAAGAACTTAAAGGTGATGACAAATTCTAAGTTTTCATATAATCAGTTTAGAAATGTAGAAGTAAAACACTCAACAAACTTATAACCTGTTATACGGTTACCATGCCCATGGTAAGTTCAAGGGTACGTAGATTATTTAGTGGCGGAGGACCACTGCATGTGAAAATTGTGTACTGCACATCTACACTTCCTATTAAGCTACACGTTAATCGCTTAAGAAATGAGAAAGAAGTTTTATCCACAACTTGTAACAATAGTGTGACTCTAATACAACCGTGTCAAACTTCGTTTACATGGGTATAAAAAATAATCAGCATGCCGATTTAAGAGTATAAGGGGAAAAATTATGGAGATCCACCATAAGAAAGTTGTTTATTCTCTATTTTTAATCACTGAAAATGTCTCTTATACATTGCATAATTATCTAAGCAAAACAACTCCTATAAAATAACGTTTATTCAGAAATCAACTAATAATATATATTATTCTGGATCAAGGCAATGGACATTAATAATGCCCCAATGCATTAAAGTGAGATTTCCATGTCTATGTAATGCTGGCCTTTTCACATTTTTGAAAGAGCTAAACATTTTCATTCAGGCGAGTAGTTAATTAATGAAGATACCAATGTCTACCATAACTTCTTTGTCCGCATCATTTTGCTGCATGTATACACTGTTTGTTGAAAGACAAATGCACTCATACAATTTATTGCAAGTTAAATTTAACGGCAGGAGGTAAATGTGTTAAAAAAATTAACATTGAGTAATAAGAAACATCCACTTTCCATTAAACTGGAAACGCAGTCCAAGAAACAGATATATGCCACTCCGAGATTCTTTCGACCATGAAGTGGTCACCTTGATTTTGAGCCAACATGATTAACTCATGACTTCAGGAAATCTTCTGAATGACATTAATTGTCAATTGGATATGAAATATGAAGCAGTTACGAAAACAATAAAGGCTTAACTATATAATTGACCTTCAAATGTGACCTTGAGCATGAGTGATTTATTTATGCCTTAATTCTACACATCGTTTCATTGACCTTAACATTGGAGTAAAGTTTAATGAAAACCCAACAAGCAAATTCGTTGAATTGATATTCCTCCGCCGAATAAATTTTATTTATTGATGGGTGCAAATGAAAAGGTTATTTGAAGGGTTAAACAAAGGCAATACAAGCATGAGTTTCTTTTTTGACACACCGACATGCGGATGGATGAGCAGGGCAATAACTGGAAAATAAAGTGCAGGGTTATTGTGTTAATGCATTGCATTTCCCCTCATTGATATCTATACACCCATGAAGTTTCATGTTGAAATCATGTATAGTATCTTAGATATAGCACAGAAGAGCAAAAACATGTATGGAACAAAAAACAAAGTGCAATGTTAGCTTGATATTATTTTTTTTGACAGACCGACATGAGGACGGATGAACAGGGTAATAACTGTAAATTAACAAAGTGTGTGGTTATTACTTTTATGCATTGCAATTCTCCTGCTGGATATATATAAACCCATGAAGTTTCATGATGAAGTCTTGTATAGAAACTGAGATATAGAACTGAAAATTGCACCATACAAAACCAACAAAGGGCAATAACTCATATTTAAGAAAGTGTAGTGTTATGGTTCTTGTGCATGAAGTTTCATTTTGAAATCTTAAACTGAGATATAGCCCTGAAAAGTTACATCATACAAAACAACAAAAACCAATAACTCTTATTTAAGAAAGTGCATGGTTAAAGTTCTTGTGCATGGCACTTTTCCTCATTGATTTTAATACACCAATAAAATTATTTCTTGTTGAAATCTTGTATGGTATCTGAGATATAGCCCTGAAAAGTAACATCATTCAAAAAACAAGCAAGCGCAATTATTCTTATTAAAGAAAGTATAAGGTTATTGCTCGTGTGCACATTTTCTCAATGCCCTTTGGTAAATTGGTGATAGTTCTCTGTTTTAATAAAACCCTTTTTTATCACTTTGTCGTGAGTACTTAATGAATTTGATATTAATATTACTAAAACAATTATTTTATTTCAAAATAAAAGCTTTCATTTTTATTTCAATTCAGCCTTTATAAATTTTTAATGAAACTAGAATGTTCAACTAGAATCTAAATACAAATATAGCAAAAGGTTGTTTCTAAAAAGTTCATGAATGTCTCCCATATTTATTACAAAAACATTTCTTTCTCACTTAAATATTTTGTATGCGTCATAAACTTTAAGTCCTTTGTGGATGATTTGTGTCAGATGCCATATGCCACTAGACACTTTTCTTTAGTGCCTCTTGGACAGCTTGCTTCAATGCATCCTTCTGACGGCCATTCAACTGGTCATAGGTACTAATGAACCGGTTACGAGTCTCTAGTACCTGTAATTCTGGCTGCTTGTTGACGCAGTATATTTCACTACTGTAAAGATCTTGACTGCGCATGGATCCACGGTGGTTCACATACAATATCACTAACGCACCTGAAAAAAAATGTGTATCCAATATACGATATTAACAAACTAATTTAGAAAATCTACACATGCTAAAAGGCGCTAATGGAAAGATTTTAAATAAAACAATAACAACTAAACTTACTTCATTTATTATTGTACAACAATCGATGATTTGTGTGTATATAAAAATCTGACACATTCGTGTACATGGCTCAGTTGATCTAAACACATTATTCACACACATACAAAGTTTAGTGCAATACATGTACCTTCACCCCAATTCAAATACTAACCTCAAATTCAATCCCAATCTAGGTCGTCATTTAAGCTAGCTACACAAAACAAGAGCACCGCAGAGCGGGTGCCAACGCTCGGCTGTGGGTGCAGTTTTGAAAAAAAAATGACATTTGACCTTGACCTTGAAGGATGACCTTGTCCTTTCACCACTCAAAATGTGCAGCTCCATGAGATACACAGGCATGCAAAATATCAAATTGCTATCTTCAATATTGCAAAAGTTATTGCACAATGTTAACGTTTTCGGACGACGACGCGGAAGGACGAGCTGGCTATGACAATACCTCGGGTTTTCTTCGAAAAGGTGAGCTAAAAATCAATTCAATATTCACATCGAACTTAAGTTATTGAGCTGACTCAGTTTTTTCTATTTAAAGTCACTGTGACCTTGACCTTAACAGTGACCTTGACCTTTACATGACTAGCCCCAAATACAATCTCAAGCTAGGTATTAATGCAGGCTTGCTATACCTTAAGTTTTATCAAGACTGGTCAATTTAAACTAATGATGTTGCCCGATCAAATGTTTTGGACTATATATTCAATAAAAAAAAATCAAACAAAGGGCTATAATTCTGCAAAACCTCGTCGCAGCCAAAAATTCCGTCTTTTCGATCATCCATACATAAAGATCGTTCAACTGTGAAAGTATGAGCAAGATTTACCTTGAAGTTATGGCGGAGATGAACACTTCCTCTGAGGAAGTTTGAGTGAGATTTACCCAGTTGTTAAAGAAGAGTTGAAAGCAGCTGCTGGAGCGTACCTACCAAGTGCAATGCTAAATGTCTCCTACTCCCTCGAGGCATTAAAATGTGATCTCTGGAGCGTGTTCAGTTTTGACCAAGGTGCATTTTTTTAAACAGCTTTGTAAAGGGCTTCTTTACAATATTACAAACCAAATATTTACATGTATTATGCTGAGCCTTTCAATTTTTATTTAAGTGTTCACTTTTAAATCTTAAGTTCTTCTAATCGATCTATATAGACATACGGTATAAGTTGAACAACTTTGAAAAAGGGTCACTCCAGGATAATTTCTTTAAATGAAAATCATCCCAGCGTTTAGCGAGATGTTGTTTGAATAAAAAAATAAGGCATGAGCGAAGATACACAACGAAAAAACAAAAAAACAAATATGACCTGAGTATGCTGTGACAGGTGAGCTAAAATTGTAAACATCAGAGATGCAATGACCAATACATTCATATCCTAAGATTGACGTCTTATTTAAACTTATATGTTTTACCTCCTATTTTATTCACTGCGTTGTATGTTGTCCTTTTCATGTCCCCTAGTGCAAGTCCTGGTTCTTCTATAATAACATGCCTGAAATAAAATCAGAAATGATTCTTTATTAAAAATAAACAAATTGTACATATAAAATTTGCTGAAGCCTAACAGATCAAAACATAACAAAGTTTATTTATGAAATTACATTACAGCCGAAGACATAAACATTATCACCCGTAAAATATGAATAGCAACAAATATAACATTGAAAGTTAATGATTTTAACTTATTTGTGTATGAAAGTAATGGCATTCAATCGATTTTAAAATACAGAAAAAGTATTCCATCAAATAAATAAATAAATAATCCTACACCATATGAATGAACATTTGTTCAATCAACTCTGGTGTTAAATACTAGTTAAGAGAGTTAAGCTAATTTTCAAATAAAGAAAATGTCTTCAATCACATAAATAACTGTTTAATGTTTAACTGTTTAAATAATAGGGCTGTTTGTAAAACATGCATGCCCCCCAAATGGGCTGTCACTGTGACCTTGACCTTTGACCTAGTGACCTGAAAATCAATAGGGGTCATCTGCAAGTCATGATCAGTGTACCTATCATGATCCCAGGCCTAAGCGTTCTTGAGATATCATCCGGAAACCATGTGGTGGACGGACCGATGGACGGATGGACGGACCGACCAACATGTGCAAAACAATATACCCCCTTTTCTTCGAAGGGGGGTATAAATATATATACATACAAATTATCAGTCTAAGGTTTTTGCAAGCTTCAGCTTTACATGAAAGCAGTCAAAAAATGTTCAACCTTTCAGAAAATTCCACACACATGATGTACATCTTGCAGAGCGGTAACCGGGGAATGTCTGCATGGTTTGTAATCACGTGAATCATTGGATTGGTGCCGACTTCAAGGGCAGAGCCGACAAGAACCCCGTAGTCTGCACTGCGATTTGACTTGAAACTGATGATGCAAACACTATTTCCAAGGACTGGATGATCGGGAACAGCACTGAGAGCTTTCTGTGCCTCACTAGCCTATATGTACATAAATAATATATTGCTGAATGCTGAATAATACTAGCTTACACAAATGTTTATCAGATATCATAATGTTGGGTATGCATGGCATGATATTCATAGACATAATGATTCCTTTCCCAGACTGGACCAGTTCTAAAAGACAAAAAGCAAAGCATCAAACAAATAAGGCTGTACATAGGAATCAATCTAGTATAAACACAAAAATGTTATTTTCAAACCTGGTTGCCAGAGATTTGTTTAAGAGTAATGACTGTGTGCTACACAAGTTTATATTAACCATTGGACCTCCAATGCTAGGATGATTTTTTTAAACTTGATTGGACCACCATACAACTATACAATTCTACAAACAAAATATACCATCTTTGAGTCTTGTAGTTTAAGAGATTGTTTTACAGTTTTTTCTCTTAAAACTTAATAATAACAATGTGCCCATGTACTCCCCAGAGCTCCAGGAGCATTATTTCAACAATGTAATCAAGTTGTTTAAGAGAAAAAAATAAAGTGTCATGTCTGAAATACACTTCAAATGTTGCTTAAACAAAAAGATTCTGAATGGGTATTTACACAAAACGATTTTAACAATTTGTTTGATTAACTAAATTTGGAGAGGAAAATGTGTTATGCATATCTGTAATATGTCAGAAGGACAAAAGCCAAAGACAAAAGCCAAGTATGACAGTTATGAACGGGAAATAACCATGCAATTGTGGCAGAGATAGTATTCTTATGCAGTACAAATCCCATTAATGCATACTTTGTACCGACAAAGTTTCATCTTGATACCACAAATTATTGTCAAGAAATGCCCTGAACAAAACAGCATACAATTGGGCAAAGGTTATACGTGTGAACGTAGGAAAGCAGGTGTTTAATCTATTTACCTATTAAGTTTAAATGGTAATAACTCTTAGTTTTCAGGATTTGCCAAATAGTAAAATGTGTGGCCTTGTCATTTTGCTGTATCTGTCTATATCGACGAGGATTGAACACATAATAATTTATAAGTGAATGATTCAATCCAAAACGAGGTCTGCGATGTGCAATTATATAGTGGTACATTTATGTCTGCAAATATATAGCGTCATTATAACTTTTTAGGTATGCTAAAATAATAATACTTTATGAGCATTACAATTTTTAATACTAACAGTGTACTTAATATTCTGTTTTTATTTCATTTTTCTGTCTTTTACTGTTTAATTATAATGTTTACGTTAGTACTTACATTGTATTGTCTGGATTCCTTTGGTTGCCAAGGTTTATACACGCACACATAAAAGCAAAGTCCTGCCACACAACCGATGATTATTAACAGCACATATATCATTGCATCTGCAAAAAAAATAAATTGCCTGGAAAATACATTATTAATTTATAAAACAAATTTGTTGAATAAAATAACACAAATACTCTTGTCAAAGAAGATCGTTTGGTAGCAACAACCTCAAACTAGTCGAGATCGCTGTTGTATGTCAATGTAAAAATAAAATAAAACATTAGCCGTTCTGATCTGCAAACAGTACTGTTTGTTTGAGTTACATACACATAAGGTTACAGTGTTTTTATGGCAATTTCGGCCCCATTCCCCTCAAGATTTAGAATATATATTTTCCCCCGATTTTGTAAAAAAAAATCCCCTCCAGTTCAGAAAAAAAATAAAAATAGAAAGAAGTGTCTTATGATAATTATATCTCAATTTTATTTCATAAACAACTAACAAAGTATATACTATAATTAATATGATTTAAAATAATTATAGAGTAATATTAAATTAGTTTTTCCCATTAATCAGTGGACTTTTCATGTGAATTGCATTTTTTTTCCCAAAATGGCCAGTTAAAAGGCCTGATGTATCTATATTGTCAATGTGTCAATATTTGTTGATAAAAAATTTCAATTTGGTCCATTTTATTGTAGTACAGTCCCTGGGAACCACCAGTGTGCAAAAAAAAAAGTGAAAGCTGATTTATATATCATTTTTAAGGTAAATGTCTGAAGTGTCAGAAGATTTTGGGTGGACGTGCCGCGTGATGATACGTTTTTTTGTAATCCAAGATGGCGTCCAAGCTGGCCGCCAAAAATGATAAAAAATCCAATTATCTATTTTTCAGTCTGAATTTTCTGAAATTGAAGTAGATTCTTATTTTTCTTTAATAAACAATGGAAAGCATGTTTTTTTCGCAAAACATGTGACTTTCTGCCATATTTTTCGACATATATTAAAAAAATGACAAAACAAGTATAAAAAAAGGCGAAAAAAAGCATAAAAATTGAAAGTGAGTGCAAACTTTCATTTCTGTTGATTGTAATTATGTAAATTATTTCAACTTTATAGATGTATAGTGTAAGGGCATCAATATTCTTTACATTGATGCTATTTTCATCTAAAACGGACAAGGCGTTGTTGTTTTATTCCCATTAAAAGGTGGGTGGGGGTAAATCAGAATTCTACAAAAAATTACATAACTGTAGCAGGGTCAACATATGGAAAAAATATCTTCAACCACCAAAAAGTTGCTACAAAAGGTATTTTAACTGATCCTGGTAGGGTAGAAAGACCTTAAAAATATATCAAAAGTTTAATACAATCGGACAAGAAGGCCGCCAAGACCTATTAATGATCATAACTATGTAACTATACGATCAAATTTGATGAATTTGGTGTCTTTACATATGTTTCAAGGGGCAAAGAACACATTAAGATCATCAGACATTGTATAAGTTTACAATATTACACCCAAATCCATAAAGGCGTCCAAAATGGCCGCCAAGATGGCCACCAAAACCTATAAATGATCATAACTATGTAAATATCCACTCAAATTTGATTATTTTGGTGTCTATACCGAGGTTTCGAGGGGCAAAGATCACATTACGATTGTCAGACATAGTTAAAGTTTATTATGTTACACTGAAATATCATATTGTGTCCAACGACACAATACGAAGGACTGCAAGTCTATTAGTTTGGACCTGCCACGATTTCTGGATTTTGACAAGAGAATCGATATTTTTTCAGCTTCAGGCAATACTGAATTGGCAGGGAATGATGCGTATCTTGCATCAGCAACGCTAGTACCATGGGCTATTGTCAGTCCAATTATTGCATATTATTTATATGTACAATGGGGACAAAGCCTGCATTCTGTCAACATAAGCCTAAGTTTGCAACCTTGCCACATTCTTCACACCATTGTAACGTTTGACCAACCCTTGTATTGGAAGGCTGCCGAAATCATGATTGATGCGCCACAAATTAGTTGAAAATGTTGTTCAGAATTTGGGATGTTTTATAAACGTATGAACTTGCGGGGGGGGGGGCAAAGGATCCCTCATGGAAGAAATTGCTCTCAAAAACATACTTGAGGCTGTCTATGGAGAAAATGCAATCGTGCACATTGTGACACGAAAAGCTGTCCAGAGGGCTCCACGGGACCATCTTCTTGTTGCAAAGTGCATACACAGCCAGCTTACAGCCGAAATGACCCAGGAAGATCCAGACATTTAGATACTGCTGGATCATGCCAGATGCCAAGGATTTGTACTCTTCCCTTCTTAAGGGCAAAACGACGCTAGCAGATGAAACATGTTATGCGATTTTGATCAAACTCGAGAATGTTACAGAGAAGAAGAAACATGAACTTGCCCAGACCTTAATGACAAGCATAGTATGGCTGAATTATCAGCTTATGATTAACAAGGGTGTTGATTTAAGTATATCGTACTGGGTGTTGGCTGATGCATTAGGCAGGCAGTGCCCGATTATCTATCCATCTTTGCTGCAGCTGAGTACATTACCTGCAATCTGCTTATTACTACATGTATCTGCAGCAACCTAGAAGAAACGCACCCAGACATTTATCGAAAGTTCAGAATTGGTTTTCAGGTTGTTCGTAGGAGCCATCAGTGCTGGGCTGGGCTAGGACGTGATCTTGTCATTGAGCAAACATTGATGATGTTTTTATAGAGCTCATGTGGTCTAACTCGAGGCAGTGGAATGGCTGAGGAAATGCAAACCCCTTGGACCCTATCTGCAACATCCGAGCACAACAGTGTGAAGCAGGATTTCACAGACCTGACCTATACTAAAAGTCCACAACACAAAGACTCAATTGATGCGTTCATCAAAGAGGATTCTTCTGATCTAGAGAAAATGCAGACACAGTTTACAACCTTCGCACCATACACAGCTGACCCTACTTTGAGAAACATGGTCAATGAGATAGTGGCTGGGTCCGATGTGAATGATCATGCAATTGAGGGCGTTGGGAAAACGACCATAAGAGATTTCATAGGAAAGTCGGTCTTTGCTTATAAATTCACGAGAAAATACAGAGCCAAAGCTCTTGGGAATAGCTTGGCTGTTAAGATCGCTTATGACCGTGCTTTTTATCCTGATCTTCTGTTCCAGCGTTTTCTGGTGGTGTCAAAATCTGGAGATTCTTCCCTTGCAGTCGTATTGTCTTATGAACTGACCTCCCATCCTGCTGCCTTCTTTGAGGCCAAGAACATACTTTGTACAGCAGATAAGCCTCAGATAGCTCAGGCAATTTGAGAGTATGCTGTAGACACATCATGTGAGGCTGTGATGAACTGTATTCATGAAACAGATGCATGATGGTGGCACTTCGCTGCATCGTTGACCATGGAGAAGGGCGACTCATATAACGCAATAGCCGAGTCTTATGTAGATTCAGAAAAAGGCATTA
>VMBQ01002010.1:18334-29648 GCA_007657795.1 Dreissena rostriformis | reverse complement strand
TTTTTTTTTTTGTTCTTTTTTTTTTTTTAATTAAATAAGTTTTTTTTTTTTTTTTTTTTTTTTTCAATTGTAAAAGATAATGAAATAAATGACCACACCCCCACATTTTAGCTAAAATTGCCATCACTTCTTTATTTATGATCAGATTTGATTCATACTTTGACAAATAGATGAGCGATCTGCACCCGCTAGGCGGTGCTCTTGTTTTAATACGGTCTCAGACCTTATTAACTTTTTATTAACTACAGAGCAAAAACCTGGAAAAAAAATAGTTTTTTCTTACACCAACATCACAAAAATCTACACATAATATACTGATTTCTACATATCAATTTGAGCGACCTAGGTTAAAGAACTGGTATTATATGCAAATGAGACTAGACAGTATGATAATGACTTCATGGATTGACGTGCAGTTTTGCTGATTTTTTTCCATCTAGTTTTGCTGATTTTTTTTTCCATCTAATAGAATTTATATTCAAGTACTACATACAAATATTATATGAGAAATGAAATAAAAACATAGGGTCACCAGCCTTGTTTTGATTTTATTCACCATTATATAACATGTACTTTTTCATTAAAATTGAAAAATCTCTAATTGCATAAAAATTATTAATAACCCATGATATTGGCAATATGTAGATATTATATAAGCTAAGATATATCATATACCATTTAATTAAACCACAAACTACCAAACAAATAGAGAACACAAGTTAAATTTTAAGAAATTTAATTTTTATGTCGCCCGAAAAAACGTGAAATTTAATTTTTATGTCGCCCAAAAAAACGCATTTTTTTACTATTTTTACCACAAAAATGGAATTAAAAAAAGTTCCATCTAATAACTTTCTGCGAAACTGCTCAAATATGTTCATCACTGTATTGTTATCATAAAACAAATATAAAAAAGGGGGTCACCGCACTTTTAACAGAGATTTTTTTTAACCATACATACCGTCTGAGTAAAATTTCATAAAATACAGCAATTAGGCAAAACCCAAGTACCGGTACATAGATTGCTAGAAATATGCATAAACGTTAGAAATAGTTTACAATCTTAACTGGGATCACATTATCTTACAACAAAACACAACAATAATTCAATATTTAATCACAAACATAAGACCATACACATACAGTATCAAACTCGACCTTAATCATCAATAACAGGGACTTGTTGACAGATTTCGGAATGTTTTGAAGTTTGTGATTAAATGGTTTAAATTGATTAATGTAAATAACAGGACTAAAAAGCTCCAGTCAAAAACAAGAATGAAATAAAAGAAAGAAAAAGTAAAAAAAGTTTACCGCACCTGTGATCGAACCACCGACAGTTGTAGCTATTATGAACCAACTCGGTCATTTGTGATGATTCTGATAACAAAAATATTGGGTTGTGATAATGGTATCAGGTGTTGCTATAAATATTTCCTCGGTTAAATAAACTGCCGCAACACCCCTTAACAAAGCATGTAACACAATAGTTATCCCCCGGCGGAGGGAAATAGATTAAGCAATGTCAGTCTTTCCGTCCGTCACTAACTTTTCAGGGCTTTATCTCAGAAACTATGCAAGATTTTAACATGAAACTTCATGGGTGTATTTATATCAATGAGGACAAGTGTAATCTACAAGAACAATAATCCTACACTTTCTTAAATAAGAGTTATTGCTCTTTGTTGTTTGTGTATGATGTTAATTTTCAGGGCTACATCTTGGATACTATTCAAGATTTCAACATGAAACTTAATGGGTGTAAAGAAATCGATGTACCATGCACAAGAACTAATCCTACACTCTTCTTTGTTGTTTTTGTATGTTGAACTTTTTGGGGCTATATCTTATATACTTTACAAGATTTCAACATGAAACTTCATTGATGTATAGGTATCCTTGAGGATAAGTGCAATGTACATGTACAAGAACCACAACCCTACACTTTCTTCAAATACGAGTTTGTGCCATTTGGTTTGTTTGGTAGGATGTAACAAAAAAAAGTGAGAAAACGCACAACCCTTATAATAACATTTTCTTAAAGTTCTGTACCCATCAATAAACAACATTATTCTGTGCGGGGTATGAATTCAACGACTGCTTCAGCTTGCTCTACATAAAATAACATTTCAGCACAAAAGTTTTAATCATAAACAAAAAATTGAAGCGAAAGATTAAGCATAATAAATATACAATAACATAATATTTATCAACACCAGCAGACTGCAGTTTACTAGTACATGAACTGTTTGGTTCAAATGTGTGAAATGTAAGCAGTAAAAAAGAGTGTTATTTCTTCCGAGTTTTAAATTATTACAACCAGTGGAATTCTTAACCAGTGAGTTTTTCATTGACTTACGACATGAAATGCCGCATTCTGATGTTTGTTTGTATCGAAATTAACAAAACAACCCTTGAATTCAATACAATTATAGTGATCATTTAAAAACAGAATACTTGCATCGTCAGTTTTTTTTGGGGGGAGGGGGTCAATGGAAACTCGTATTCTCAATTTTAAAGTATTTATTAGTAATTTTAGTCATAACAACTCAAATTTCCACAATACATGCCCCATTCCCAAAATGGTGGAAAAATACACTGATCTGAAGTAATAATGCTATCTATCGGTTGCATGACATATTCACAAGCTTTGATGGTGATGTATTGCTCAGACTTGGCATATTTTAAACTAGATCTATTACTTCCTGAAGGTTAAAAAGTATAACAAAATTCCACCTTCATATTTACCTGACAATGCTCTCCATGAAAAGATAATTTTTCCCTACTTGCGCATTTCCTCAAATGACTAGGTGAATAATGATGTTTTCTAATGTCATCCAATTGAGAAATACATTACAAAAATTGATAGCTTTTCAATGTTGTTGACGTTTTTTACATTTAATGAAATTATTAAATGAATAAAAAAAATGTCTTTGTAATTCACAAATTCTGGCCATTATATTGTATTGGGCTATAAAAATGAAGTTTTTTGTTCGCCTGGTATTGTTTAAACTCACATTGGCGAGTGCAAATTTCGAAGACTGCAATTTATGCATGATGTTTGCTCACTAAACAGTGAACTTATGATGCATGCCATGCTACATAAGTGGCAAATAAATAACACTTTTAACAAAATAAATAGGTTTATAGAGGATCAACTGTGAAAAAGTTGTATCTGTTAACCCTTTGCATGCTGGGTAATTTATCGTCTGCTAAAATGTCGTCTGCTGAATTTCTAAAATTAGCATTTTCTTCGATTTTTTTCAAAGAATACTATCAGAATAGCAAACAGTTTGGATCCTGATGAGACGCCACGTTCTGTGGCGTCTCATCTGGATCCAAACTGTTTGCAAAAACCTTCAAAATCCGGTTCCAGCACTCAAAGGGTTAAACATTTCAATATCAGATACATTGCATGTAAACCTCGCCATATAGAAATCAAAGTCTGATCAGCCTTTCTAAGGCTATGAGTGTGTGTGGGAGATGATGAGCCAGCTGATGACAAAATAGAAGAGGAATATCGGATACATGGCCAGCACTTTCCTGTTCGGGGGTTGGCTCTCTGCCAAGAACGCAGTGGAGGCTGAAAAAGGCAAGAGGGATATAAGGTTGTGATTAAACATGAATGTTAAATGAAAACAGCAAAATAGTCTCAAAGTGTACACAGACAATACAAATAATTGTACAACTTAATATCTGCAAAATATTGAGACTCCATCAAGATTCAGCAGATAAACCTAGTTCAAATTGCTCTTCAAACTGGTCTTTGTATGTGTCGACTGAAGTACACATCATAGAAATTAATTGAATATGAATGACGAGAGGAATGTCATTATCTTGATTTTGCCAGGAAACTTTCTAATACAGAATTACAAAGTTCCATGCACAACACTGAAGTATTTTATCCAGGAATGAACATATGGAAATAAGAAATACTTGGTGACAACATGATTAGCAAAATATTTACTTTACTTTTGCTATGACAAACCAAAAAGCATAGTGAACAGTCCATTTTAGTGACAAAACTGTTTATGAAATATACATGAATGAGGAATGTGGTGGGAACAAACGGGTTTCATGCATGTGACCTCCCAGATTAAGCTAAACAGTCTGCAAAGACCATCAAAGGGTTTATTGTAAGAAGATACTTTTTAACAGAACATATCCATTACCGTAATACAGGGAAAACAGTTTCCTGGGCCTACAACTACAAACATGCACAATCTCAAAATTGGTCAAAACTTAATTTACTGACCACTAGAATTCTTGTAACATTTGAGTTTCGCTTTCCATTGGTTAAATATTAAAGAATAACATTAAATACAGAATAAAGTAAATGAATGACTGGGGGGGGGTCTATTTAAGATCTGAAATGAATAACTCTTTGTATGTGTTATTACATTATTTTTACAGTCTCATCTGCTACCGATACGTATTGCATTCAACAGTCAAAATCAATAAACAGTATTTGCTACTAGCCTTTTCTGCCTTCCGTCTATTGAGTGAAACTTCAAGCAACCATCTTGGCTGATACAAGTTTCCAGAACACCATACTAGTATCATATACAATATATATTTAGGGCTATTTTTTACTCTCTTTAAAAGGAACCAAAGACTTCAATTAGAGGACACAAAAGCGTGTTGAAAACCAAATTAGGAGATAACGTGATGAAACTTATAGGGGAATGAAATGTCTAGTAAGTTTCAATTTGTGGAAAACTCAGTGAATTAAAAGGAATTTTCAGCGGGGATGTAGAATTAATAAAAATTCCCTGCTATTTCCCAGCAGCTCCCTCAACTCACCAAACGTTGACCAGCCAAAGCCAACAACAACAGCAACAAATCTGATGATGAAGAGCGCTGTGGTCTGCACCTTGGCAATGAGTATACAGCGGCAGATTATCAGTGCGATGGAGAGCGGACATACACAGTAGCCCAGCACACACACGCTCTGGAAAAATGAGCTGAAATCAACATCAGAAGAGTGGTTCAATACATGGCAACACATACATTAACCTCGGCTGTTTGTTTAACAACGATATAGCCCCCCCCCCCTCCTCACATACACATCAGTTCAGTCTACAGATAGATAAGCTGTCAGCTTGGGTCAACAGTGGAAGAAACTTGAGGCACTTTATGAAACTTGTCACGTGGAAAGACTATTTGCTTTTCTAAAAAAGTAATTCACACTCTTAAATCGCTATTGTATGTATTTAAAGTCGAGTTCTTCTATTTTGAGATGTTTTGCTAGCAGTCAAATCAAAACTTCAGATTTAATTGGTCCACAGTGCATACCAGCCAAAATGCAGCTTTAAACTATATTCACAGTAACAAATTATAACTTAACCCCATCACATCAACAGTGATAAAAAGAGGTAATGGTTTAATAATGGCTATTGTGTTGGCTTTTGCCTCCGGCTTCAATCCCTACCTTGGGAGAATTCTCAAAATATTCTCCAAAGACACACAGTTTGGTTTCTACCCAGAAAATATACTCAAGTGTTTTAACAAATTCATCTTTAATAAATACGCATTTACTGGCCACTCACATGTTTCCTCCAAGAAGTTTTGTATTCAGGGTGACCACCACGGCTCCTACCCAGTATATGACGAAAACCTCCGCAAACTGGGGCCCTCCATCGTGCATCTTGTCAAGCTCAAGGCTGTCACCTTGCAGCATCCTGACATTGTGAAGTCAATAATAAGTATTTATTTATATGAATAAAAACAACTGTTTCTCGTCTTTTAAAGTATTTTTATATAACTTTAACATTACCCTTAATACAATTACAAGCTAAAAGACCAAAATTAGTAAGAACCTTCTTTGCAGTTAATTAATTAAATGACAAGGGTCCCAACTACACACTGAAAAATAACTTGCATATCCACATTCACACGCACACGCACACGCACACACACACACACACACACACACACACACACACACCCAGATTTCACTGTTTGAGCACACTTTTGTAAAGTATCATAAACTTACATTATGTCATTAACAAATTGCCATTGCTGTGAACATACTTTGCCATATATACATCTGCATACATTGCCTTGATCATGATTAAACATATCTTGCCATGACCACATACTTACATAAAAAAAAATAATGCAAGTATGTTGCCATGAACAAAACTTGCAGGTTAATATTTCACAAATACACTTTGCCATGAACAAGCTTGTATAGTATAACCATGAGCATACATGTATTGCCATGAACACGCTTGTTACACTATTACAATGAGCATACATGTATTTACATGAACACACTTGTTATAGTATTACCATTAGCATATAATTATGTATTGCCATGAACATGCTGGAATTGCAATGATGCCACTTATATATGATCATGAGCACACTAACATAAACACGGTATGATTCATGGCAAAGTCCAAACTTAAATTATCAGTAGATCAATTGCCCTGAACAAATGTGCATTACCATGAACAAGCTTATATTTTCATGTACAAATGATAAGAATAGACTTAAATTGCCATGAGCATGCTTATATTGTCATGTGAAAATTATAAGAATAGACTTACATTGCCATGAACACACACAGTATCAGTGGTCCCCAAAGATCCCCTGAAAAAGAGCATTGTTAGTCATTTTCCATGTTACAAATACTTAGTATCACTTATAGTTATTATGCATAATATATTGAAAAATAATAAAACTGTGAGAAAATGCATTATTATTTTTAACAAACAAATAAGAACATAAGTTTAGGAAAACAGTAACATATTGATAAAACAGATAGTAATATAAATACAGCGTAAATCATAAAAGGCTGGTGTTATTTATGAACATATTTTGAAATAAAACAGAACCGGAACAATTGCCCAGTTTGGAGAGGATTCATGTTTAGAGAAGATCTGGTATGGAGGATTTCAACTGTCTTTCTTATATGTTTTTGTAAACAACTTGACCCCAGTATTGGAACAATTGTTGGGAAAAAAAAATACTTACATTCTCTCAAAAGTGCTGTGCTAGTTTTTGGATACAGCACATGCCAAAATTTAACTCCAACTGCTTTCAAGTCACGCATCTATAAAGAAGCATTTCCAACATTTAAATTGTATTTCAACTTATATGCCTTTTATTAACGAGTGATTTGATCAGAACTGCTAAAACCAAAAATCAATTACCGGTACATAGTTTATATTCCTCTTTCCAACTAAACTTGATGTGATTTTTTTTTTTTTTTTTTTTTTTTTAGTTGTTTTTTAATTGGATGTTTTTTTAAGTGCATTTATCTGTATTTAAACATTTACCTTTATATGACAGGAAAATGTTATATATGTGATAAAGTTCAAACCCTAGAAATAAACATGACTTTTCTATAAAATATTGATGTTATTTCACAGTTTATAAGAAATTTGAAATTATTTCACACTAAGATAATTTTGACTTTTAAAATTATCATTTCAGGCGAAAGTTTTGTTATAATGGAAAATCTAAATCAACCCCATCTGCTTCTGATGTTTGTTTTCAAACCTCATAGACTAACAAACAGTTATTTAGAATCATATTGCTAAGTATATATTTACAATGGTGTCTTTAACCGGTTCATCCAGGGTAGAGAACTCATCCTTGTTAGACGGTACACCTGGCACAGTGATCTCCCCTTCCAGTGAAATATCATTCAGTTCCTTAAAAGAATGCCAAGAACTTTTCAATATTTCTCATTTCTAAGCATTGGAGTGAAAAAGCTCCAATCGTGGCTTCATAGTTAATTATATAAGTTGGTTTGAAACATATCAAGAGAGTTCAATGGTCAAAAGAATTTTAAAGAGCTTTTAACAGTAAATTATTAATGTTTTCACATTATTTGACTTCCCTCTGTTGTAAGAGCATGCGCTGAAATGTACAGACTACAGTAGAATGTTTTATTTATAGAAAAAATCAATTTTGGAAGCTGCACGAAAAAAGCAATAATTTAGATGCTGTTTTAAAACTATCAACCATTACACTCCTCGGATACTGCCCTGATCAGATATATAAAATTTCATGCATGTAACTACCCGGTACATCAGTTATTCCTTTTATCATTGACTTATCAATTTTTTAGTGAAAGGTCTCAAATTATGTCCCTGAACACTGATGATGCCATAACAAAATTTTCAAATTGATCAATTGTTCAACGGATGCGAGTTAAATAAATATATTTGTATTCCCATTTCGTTATAATCACTTGCTTACAGAAAGCGGCGCAGAATAACAAAAATTTATTAGTTCATATTAATTGAACTTTTTTGCCATATTCTAAGCATTTTCAAAGCTTCTTATCTTGCCAATAATGTCATCTTTATACAATCATTATCTGGCCCAGTGTTTGTCCTTGAATTGTGTAAGTGATTGTTGAGAACTACCCATGACAAAAGCCAATGTGTTGTTAAAAGAGTCACTCATTGATGACAAACAAATGGCAGAGTACATGGTTTTTGAGGTCTGCCATTCTGTTTGCTGTAATGAATGGAAGCCTATGTTCACAATCTTAGGCAACCAACCACATCCTGTATCTTCAGCCCATAAAATCAAATCATTAATGTCAAGGTTTGTAAGGATCAATATTGCCTATTTTTTTTTTACTTTGTTGTTTGTGTGCCCTTAATGTTTTTTCTAAGACTTTACTAGAAACCCAATTGCTAACAAATCAGGTCCCATCCAGATTCGCACTACGATCTCCACATTTTCATAGGCTGATCTGAATTTGGGATGCCTCCAGCGTCTGGTGTGTGCCTTGTTTTGCAGACTTAGGCCAGCTCCAGTTTCTCCTGCTTTTTTTACTTCAACACCATTTACAGAACAACTGGGAGGAAAAATTGCATTCAGTGTGGGGCTTGCACTTACGACTGTGCTTAGGTATTAAGAAGATGATGTGTGGACCCGGAACGTGTATCAGCACTCTTACCAAATTACATGTATTTTACTACTAAATAACTAGATTCAGGAAAATTGGGAATGATATTTGGACTTTTACGTGCCATTTCCACCATGGAATTATACTTTTGAGTGGTCTTGGGGTGTGAAAAGGATATCCCCTGTCTGATATCAACAAACACAAAAGTTTAAACTTAAAATGGGATAGGGAATTAAAGGATCAGAACCCAGGTCACCTGAGTGAGAAGCTCCAACCACTGTGCTTATCAGACAGCCTAACCAGAACATTAACCCTTTGCATGCTGGGAAATTTGTTGTCTGCTAAAATGTTGTCTGCTAAATTTCTAAAATTAGCATTTTCTTCGATTTTTTTCAAAGAATACTATCAGAATAGCAAACAGTTTGGATCCTGATGAGACGCCACGTTCTGTGGCGTCTCATCTGGATTCAAACTGTTTGCAAAGGCCTTCAAAATCCGGTTCCAGCGCTCAAAGGGCTAGCATGATGCTAAAACCAAGGTATCTGAGATAATCTGGCGGCTGGTACTCACCAACATATACAGTCAAGTTACCATTACCGGATCAGTAGCGTAATAAAGTTGTTCTGGTGAAAAGCAATACATGGTTTGAGACTTCTTTTACATCAGTTTGCTTAAATATAACCTTTGCTAACTGATTCAGCACATAGTCTTATTTTTAAACGCAGGCAAAATGTATTTGTGATACCTTTTTTTCGCCGCAGAATTCACGCATTAACGGATCAGTTGTAGCCATAACGGATCACATGATCGAAACCACTCAGAGGGCATTTAACACGCTATTTGAACTGTCGAAACATGAACTGTGTTGTTTACAATGACCAAATTACATTGCCAGTTATAAATTATATTCATTTGTTTTTGTTATTAATTGTTTTCTATATGTGATCTTGTGTCTACACTTTACGCATGGTGTTCTTGTGTGAATTATCTGTTGAAAATCCTAAATAGATCGAAAAGATATGGGCATCTTATAAACCATGTAAATTGTTTGAATCATATCTAATCATCGATATTGAACATGGAACATAAATAAAACATTAAGATATAGATCAGTTATTGTAAGAATCAACAAAATTTGCATATATTTTAATATTATATATTATCAATACGCATATTATCATGCTTGATCCGTTATTGCCCTAATTTTTCATTTCATGTAAGGTGTTGCAAAATCTTAAATACGAATCAAAACTGAAATGGACTTTTGCAGGCAGAAAGACTACTAAATGACATTTAAATTAATCCGTTAACTTCTAACTTTCCAACAGAGTTATAGCATGTGACTTCTAACTTTCCAACAGAGTTATAGCATGTGGCCGCAAAAATTTTCAACCTCTATTTGGAAACGAGATGGAAGTAAACAAAGTCGTATATACATGTCAGCAAAACATACCGAAATGTTTGACAAAGAGTTACTCCGATTAAGACTCAATCATTGCGTTTTAAAGAACAGGCCTTGAAGATGCTGTGTGCAAGGTATCATCTAAAAATGTCAACTATTTATCGCGATACGCATTCTTGAACATCAAAGTGATCCGCTATGGGTAATGATCCGGTAATGGTAACTTGACTGTATAGTACACAGGGGAGTCAGAAAAGGGGATTTTTTCTGGATGGCATGGGAAAAAAGGCTTTATACTGTCACCCTTAGAGTTAGTCCATATAAACGGACTCCCTGAGAGCCTATTATAATTTTTGCTATGACGGCTCCCAGAGCCGTCATAGCAAAAATTATCATAGGCTCTCAGGGAGTCCGTTTATATGGACTACCTTAGAGTATGTTGCCTTCCAACAGTGTTTGATATCCTCAGAGGTAAAAACCTATAACATCTATCCCTTTAGTTAATACCATCGCACAAGACAAGTTGAAAAGCGAGCAGTGGAAGCCACCTTGGGCAGACACATAATGCAATGCATACTTAGAACGTAGTCTTATTTATAAGACGTTGCCAATGAATTTAGAGATACTTTTTATACGGGCTAAATTCTTTGGAACGTCTTATCGGCGAACGATTCAATTTGTGGTGGATATCAGAAAGTTTAAATTTTCATCAATATGCTTAAAATTGCAAAATAACATTACCAACTCATACAGTTTTAGTTCAGAAATCCATTTTTACCTCAAATATCTTGGAATTGAAGTTAAAAGGCATAATTTGTTTCAGTTAAACTTCTGCTTAAATCGCAATACAATCACTGACCTCTCGCCATGTTATGAAATATTTAAATATCAACCAATCAGAAGAAGGCATTACGGTGTAATAGGCTGCGTTATCGATTAAAATCTACCTGCGGTATACAGCGGGCACAGCGAGTCGAATGGAAAATGTGAGTAGTGTGTTGATTTAAATTGGTCAGGCGTGCAAAATTGAAAGAGTC
>VMBQ01002010.1:5397-16117 GCA_007657795.1 Dreissena rostriformis | reverse complement strand
TTCTTCATTTCTACACCGATTCACTTCAAATTGATACTGGACCTCTCTTATGACAATACGGTCAATCTCAACCATGCATGGCCCCATTCCCAACCCTGGGGCGCCCCGCCCACATAGGCCACACCCACCAAAAATTGCCATTTACTATAATTTCTTCATTTCTACACGGATTCACTTCAAATTGATACTGAACTTCTCTTATGACAATACGGTCAATCTCAACTATGCATGGCCCAATTACCAACCCTGGGGTGCCCCGCCCACATAGACCACACCCACCCAAAATTGCCTTTTACTATAATTTCTTCATTTCTGCACCGATTCACTTCAAATTGATACTGAACTTCTCTTATGAAAATACGGTCAATCTCAACTATGCATGGCCCCATTACCAACCCTGGGGCGCCCTGCCCACATAGGTCACACCCACCCAAAATTGCCTTTACTATACCTTCTTCATTTCTACACCAATTCACTTCTTATTGATACTGAACTTCTCTTATGACAATACGGTCAATCTAGACTATGCATGGCCCCATTACCAACCCTGGGGCACACCTAGGTCAAACATTCGGTGTGGGGATACGCGTCGGCCTCTGCCGAACCATTTCTAGTTTTTGATGTGGCGGCTCTGGGAGTCCATTTCATTAACACAAGTGCAGTTCAGCTCAGCAAATCTGTGCGCTTCCCTAAATAGACGCTGTTCGAGACAAATTGAAGAAAATAATGAATAAACTTCAAAAACATGTTAAATTTACCTGAATGGCATCCTACGGACATTATCCTTTGCATGCACCCTAAAAAAACACGAGGATGTTTCAACACACTATTCTCGGTTACATTTTTATGTTGAAATTTGAAACAGTGTATTGTGTAACGAATATTTCAAAATGATTTTCGACTTAGGCTACATCACATAACCCGATGTGCAAAATATTGGTGAACTGCGACCTAACCGATAGCGACACTTTTAGTCAGCAACAATGTAACAGTTTCCGATATGGTGGATAGAGCGTAAGAAAGAAAACAAAGTCAACAAAAAGCAATTATTTCTTGCTTTAATGATACCATTTGCATGAGTTTGTGGTTTAGACAGATAAACATTGATTAGTTTATGCAGTTTTAGTGTTCCTTAGCCTTTGCTTTGGTGATACAATTTTGCACCTTTGGCAAATAGACGACGCATTGCAGCTCTCAGCAATCCTTTTGGTTATAAAGCTGAGAGTTGAATTATTGCAACTAACTATCAGACTAGTAGAAGGGCTCGAATTTAACCTTTTTTGAAACTGGACATTTTATGTGTCTGACTTATTGTTAGATTCTTAAAAGGTAATTTCTGTACCAGTCTCCACAGTCACAGTCAGTACAGCCCATGTTATGAACAGACCTAATTTGTCTGTTTTTCCACTACATGTATATAATCTATAGTCACCTGAAACTTGTGTTTTCAACTGTTTTTAATTACTGGGTAACTGTTGTCTCGATCAAATTTTCGCAGTTGAATAACTAAATGTGTTTATGTTCTCATAGAGAGGAATTTGTGCAGCAATGGGTTTTGGCAGAATTATGGCCCTTTGTCTGTATATCCACTATAGAATAGTATATAGTCTCACAATTGTATGTTTTTTACTCCTCTTTAAATACTTGATGGATCTCTCTCAAACTGTCACAGTTTAATGACGTTAATACCTAGATGATCTGAAAGAAAGGTATTGTGGCTGCAACAAGTTTTGGCAGAATTATGGCCCTTAAGGTTTTGTCAGTTTTTTAGATATAGAATATTCAGTCTAAAAAGTTAGTTTTTTCAACTCCTTTTTAAAAACATTTGGGATCACTGCCTCAAACTTTCACAGTTGAGTGATGTTAATATGTTAATACGTTAATACATGTTCATAGATGATCCTTGTTATATTTGTTTTTCAGGCTCCTGAAACCAAGCGTTTAGCAGATTTGTGTAACAATGGCATTTCGCTTCAACATTTTCCTTTCAATTAGTGTGGCAATTATTGCTGAACATTTTGTTGTGCATTGTGTAGATGAAATACAAGTTGAAGGTGATAGTGGCCCAGATATTCAAGAGTCTAGCAGTAACACAGAGGATGACAGAATTGAAAGAAAGATGCCAGACGGCATTTCTGATTTCCACAGATGTAAGTGTAATGTAACAATTGCATGCGTTGTTTGAATTTCTGTTACGTTTTATGCCCCCACTTAGCAATTTTGCACTTGCATAACTTAAAAATAATAAATATTAAGTCGTGTTAAATAAGTTCTGTTCTTTTCCTTCTCATTTTTCCTGTGAGAAAATATCTCTACAATATATACATCAAGTTGCATAAATCATCAAAAACTTGAAGTG
This sequence comes from Dreissena rostriformis, assembly GCA_007657795.1. NCBI lineage: Eukaryota > Metazoa > Mollusca > Bivalvia > Myida > Dreissenidae > Dreissena > Dreissena rostriformis. Next base: position 13,758 of record VMBQ01002010.1, on the reverse strand, counting down.
CTCGCCAAAAATATAAAGTTTGGGTATATCTGCATATTTTGTGGGTAGGTTATTCTATGTAACACATTTTCTTTGGTAGCTAATGCAGGGGTTTTTTTTGGCCGGATTTTATAGCCGAATAACGGCTATGTTCCCAATGGCAAAAGGTATACTTTTTTTCCCAAAATTTGGAAAAAAAAATTTAAAAGTGTCTAATGATTATTTTATCACAATTTTATTTCAATTACATGTAACAAAGTACATAAAAAAGATTTATATGATTTTAATTTGAATTTTTATACAGAGTTATATCAATTTATATGGTTGTACTAAAGTGCTACCAAAGAAGGCTACTGAATTTATTTTCCCAATTTCTTGAAAATGCCGATAAAATTCCCAAATCCAAAGCCATGGGCTATCTTCCCCAAAAGGGGGAAAAAACCTGCTTATGTAATACTTTGGGTCACTCAAGTATACTTTTTGCCCAGGTTATATAATATTTTGTGTATCTTCGTCACTGAGTGCAAGATGGATAATCCTTAAAGTAAACATGACAAGGAACGGTGTGGAGAGTAAAGACATTAACTAGCTGATGAATCATCATTCATCTTTACTCATTATAATTCTATTGAAGTACGCTGCACAATCTATCCTCACACCCTTTTAATAAAAGTCAAAACTGCTACAGCATTATATTAATACAATATGTGTAATTTTTCAGACTTGAGGTTATTTGAACATAACCGAGCCATACAAGTTGATGCAGTTAAATCAATTCTTCAGTCAAAAATTAAGGTAGAATCGAAGTATAAAGTTATCGAAGCTATGGTTACAAAGGTGTTTCAGGTGAGGCTTTTTTGTTAATATTTGTGTTTATATTTACTACGTATATAAATAGAGTCAAGTTGTGAATTATCATGAATCTGTTAAGATATTTGGAAATTACTCATTTGTGAAGTTGTTTTATTACCTTTATGTTATGTAAAGAAATGTTGTTGTTTTATAGTAGCTAATGTTGTATCATCATTTTTCATAAGTTTCTCATGTTTATTTTGTTTAGTATTACCATTTAGTCACTTTTACATATACATTGTACATTTGCTCTTTTGAATGTTACATTTTGATATGCTGTCTCCAGAATGTGGGTTCAGGAGGCTTTATGGAAATTACTTTATCCCATAAACCTGTCAAAACTGTAATTTTCCCATACATTCAAGTATTGAGCACAATTGTACATCAGGCAGTGTACTGCAAGGAATGCCACCTGTCTACCTTCAAGTTCAAGGTCATACTTTGCAGTAAAATGGTAAAAATACTACAGCCAAATAGGGCTTGTCCCATTATGACCATGCATTGAACGGCTTTTTAAATTACTTTGCATACCGGTAAATGGTATTCAGTATGTGATGTTCGCAATCTATTCGAGGTCACGCATTGAGGTCAAAGGTAAAAATATAGCACTTTATCTTATAATAAGGTTTGTCAGCTCTTTATATCTTCCTCCTATATTTAATAATTTCACAATAACTCTTTGTTGGTTATTACTTTGGGGTAGATGGCTGGTTAAGTGGGCAGATGTTTTTAATGTCAAAATGGAGTTTGTGCTCAGTTACTCAAGACTTGATATAGATATTTAACTTATATACCATATGTGAAAACATATCTTGGGATTGCATTTGAGCAAAAGGTGGAGTAGAAGGTCCAAATACATGTACTTGTTTTTTCTGTACTATATGTTTGTGCATTAAAAGAATTTGAAATAATTCGGTGCAAATATTCACCTATACAACGCAAAAAAACATATGGCTACCTTAAAAGTCAATGTCGTATTATAAGGTCAAAGGCAAAATAACATTTTTTTTTTTTTTAATTAAGGTGTTCACAATAATTTCACACATTTCATCAAGCATTCAAGAATTTTCCTAGAACATGGCACAAATGTTCACCTGTATGAGACATTTGTCACCACAAAAGGACCATGGGGATGTTGAAGGTCTACCTTGGAGATCAAAAGTCAAAGTAAAGCCATGGTTGTTATATGAGTCATGTTCTTAGAAAACTGGGCATAATGCTTGTGCGTAAATGTTCATTCCAGATTAGCTTGTGCTGTCCGCACAGGCTAATCAGGGACGACAATTTCCCCCTTTATGGAATTGTTCGTTTAAATGATGTCTCTACTTAGCAAAAATCCATTTAAGGCGGAAAGTGTCGTCCCGGATTAGCCTTTGCAGACTGCACAGGCTAATCTGGGATGACACTTTACTCACATGCATTATGCCCAGTTTTCTCAGAACACGACACATATCTGTATATATGTGTCAAAGCAGTGTTGGGGTACTAATAATTGTCAGTGATAGCTCTAGTTTCAATTCAATAATACATTACTGATAGTATGTAATTTAGTGAAAATTACATTTAACTTTTACTTGATCTGCTGGATAAAGCACTATTTTTATCTTAAACATTTTTCTTATAGATCATTAGTGAGGCGAAAACCAATTTGACAGCTTGGGGATTTGTTCCTGGTGACGACTGGCCCACAGATGCAAATGTTAGAGACTGTAAGATATGCCTTGTATAATTGGATATCTTCAAAAATACCGTTTATATTAATTATTTTTACCTGTCTACCTAGAAAGTTGTGGTGCTCTGCTTTTTTCAATGCTTATATTTATATTTGAAATTCAAATGCGAAGCAATTCATTGAATACAGTGTAAATTACTGTTTGCCTATAACGATACTAAAATATAATGCAGTTGATTGTGGCTTGAAATATATTTATATTTTAATTAAGTGTCTATTATTGATTTTCGATGAATTACTCAATACTCAATTATCATCATGTGTTGGTCACTGCAGCTGTTTCGCAAGTCCTTGAGAACACCGCCCTGTTTGCGGACATCTTACTACACCTCCCTGACATGACGCACAAGCTGTACGACACCAACAAGCAGTGGGAGTTCCTGATTGGCTGGGCCACATGGTTCGCCATGGAGTCTCACGTGTTCAACGGGCCGCATGCCAAACTGCTCAATCTGGTAACAGTAACATCTGGCATGAAGTGTTTAACCCTTTGCATGCTGGGAAATTTGTCGTCTGCGAAAATGTCGTCTGCTGAATTTCTAAAATTAGCATTTTCTTCGAATTTTTTTCTAAGACCACTATCAGAATAGCAAACAGTTTGGATCCTGATGAGACGCCACGTTCTGTGGCGTCTCATCTGGATCCAAACTGTTTGCAAAGGCCTTCAAAATCCGGTTCCAGCGTTCAAAGGGTTAACAATAACACAAACAAATTTTATCTCATAATCTTGAGTGTATTTGCGAATGAACACTTCAGTTGTATAAACTGAGCAGTATTTCCATCTTGTTTTGGTGATTTTTTAGCCATTTTCTTTTGTTAACTTCAAAATTAATGCAGAAAAATGGTAAAATGATGGGGTAAATAGAATAAAAATAAGTTTATTTCAGGTGTACAAAAAACCTATCACCAGGCATTATAAAATAACTCGGCGTTTGAATATTATTTTCATAATGTATTGGTAGTGTGTTTTATTGTATGCTAATGTTAGCCCACTCATGGCCATATAAGATTAAGGTAATATATCAATTAAATTTGTTGTTTTCTTTGGAGATATTATAAAAACGATTTGTATTATTTTATTCAGCACAGTAATTGTCTGTGTTTTTACACAACATTATTTCATTAACAAATACTATGTAGTGAGACACCCTTACTTTTGAGTCATGTAATTGTTTGTAACTTGCAGATGGCTCAAGAAATTGGTTTGATACCAAAGGAAGACAATTATTTCAATCCATACAAAGCAGTGGAAGTATATCAGGTAATAATTGTTCCACTTATTCATTATTCACTGTTTTGCGTTACTTAGTATTACTGGCATTTTGTTGTTAGTGTTGGACTCTTAAAGTACATACTATACTTAAAATGAATAGCAGTGTGAGGCTTATGCAAACCAGAGGTAAAACATCAAGTGGATGCAATTATGTTCTAACCCTTTGCATGCTGGGAAATTTGTCGTCTGCTAAAATGGTGTCTGCTTAATTTCTAAAATTAGCATTTTGGTCGATTTTTTTTTCAACAAATACTATCAGAATAGCAAACAGTTTGGATCCTGATGAGACGCCACGTTCTGTGGCGTCTCATCTGGATCCAAACTGTTTGCAAAGGCCTTCAAAATCCGGTTCCAGCGCTCAAAGGGCTAAAAAACTCAATACTGCTTTGACATAGGATTTGATTATAAAATGTGACTTGTTCAGATACAAGGCACTATGTAGGCAATTCTCATATGCAGGCAATTCTCAATCTTCAAATAAGTTTTTTTCCATCGGTTGGGAACTCCAGTTACGGTTGCAATGTGATCACATTCTTGTTACATCAGTAAAGATCCACAATGATTTATTGTGCCAATGTTTTCTTCTGAACATTAAGATCCCTCATTGTCACAGTAAGATATGGATCCTTTAGTACAAAGTTGACAATGCACGGAAGAATTGAACAGAAGGGACATTGGTGTGCACATATATCATTCAACATCCACAATCCATCTTTTGTTTTACAGTAAATCAGTGTGCATTACGAAGTACGTTAAAAAAAAAAACTTTGATATTATGTTTGAGTTTTAATCATAGGTTTAAAATATAAATCTCGATTTAAAAGTAAAGGTATTTTGGCATTGAATTTTCCAAATCCTCAAACATGAAATCCTGTTATCGCTTCTCCTGTGTCCACAATATCTGTTATAAATTGTAATGTATCCGGTTATGTTTTTACTCGTGTATAAAATCGCTTATGTTGCTCTTTAACATTCCGATGTGTGAGACAGGATGAGAAAGCCATTGATGCAGCCGTAGAAGAGAAAATGAAACACCTCAAGAAGACACAGAAACTGAAAGAAAAGTCCAAAGATGTGAAGGCAAAACGCAAAGGTCCCAAATTGTCTGGCACTTCTCACACTGAGTTGTGACAGTGTGAAAATACTATAGTTGTCTTATTCTAAAAGTAGGAAAGTACTTTAAATTTAAGTTATAATGAAACAAAAAAACATAAGGAATTCCATGTTTAGTGCCCGCTTACCTGATGCATTTCAGGTTATTTAAGATAAAGGAATTTAAAAGATATTTTATTTTCCGCTGCAATATTTTGATTTTGTTACTCGATTCACTGAATCTGTGCAGAGTATATTAAAAACCAGGAGGGATATAGAATTGGCATTGTCCTTCACTCCATCTGTCCACCCGCCCGTCGGTCTGTCTGTCATCAAACTTTACCTCATAAACAATATAAGATATCAACATGAAACTTCATGGAAATCAATGGGAAGAAGTGCCATATACAAGAACCATAATCCTACACTTTCTTAAATATCATTTTATATGAGTTAATGCAATTTGCTGTTTTTGTATGATGTAACTTTTCAGGACTATATCTCAGATACGCTACAAGATTTCTACATGAAACTTCATGGGTGTATAGATATCAATGAGGAGAATTGCAATGCATAAAAACAATTACCCTACACTTAATTAATTTTTTTTTTAGGATTATACCATATATCAAGTGATTCGCACCCATCCATAAACAAAATTTATTTGGCGTTGGATATCAATTCAACAAATTTGCTTGTACTTGTAGGCCTGGGCATACATTTTTTTCTCAATAGTCGAAAACATTAAGTACCAAATATGCAATTCAAATCAAAGACTATAGGGTGTGAGGGTTTAACACTTTAAACCTAAATACATGATCGTTTAAATATTAGCAATTATTGAAAAATCGTAATTTCTAGAAATAGAAATAAGAATGAAGGCAAAAAGTGCTTAAAATCAAACTTCATCACCAAAATGTATAGATGTGCAAGACACTTTCTTCATTCTCAGTGGTCCACACATTTTTGATTATTTTTCCATTTAATGTATCTGAAATAGCGCTGCAGGGGTATTAGTCACGTCTTTGACAAACTTGTAATTTCATATAACCTATCTTAGCATATGAGCCATTGCATTTGTATGATACTTTTTTGTTATGTTTTGTGTAATGATGTAATATATGAATAAATGATTTAATTACAATATATTGTTTATATGACTGTATGTGTGATGCCATCCTTCGTATATATGTCCGAGTGTCCTGATGTCCGTCCGAAAATGTCTGCCTGGACATAAGTTTCAAATATAGGTATGGACTTTAAAATAACTTGGCACACATGTAAACCATCATAAGACGGTGTGTCGCGTGTAATCACTGTCTCCCTACATCAAATGTCAAGGTCACACTTAGAGTTCAAAGGTCAAATCCGGCAATTAAACAGCTTGTCTGGAATGTACATTTGTCATTAATTATCTATTTTAAAATAACCACAAATGGCAACCATCATGCGACCGCTTGTTGCGTGTATCAACCGTCTCCCTACCTCAAATGTCAAGGTCATACTTAGAGGTCAAAAGTCAAATTTGGCCACAAAACAGTTTGTTTTTTTACGATAGTCATGGTGCCTATACCACTTGCCTTATTAAATCTGTGTTGGGAGAATAAAGCGCGACCCAGTTAACATTTTTAAGGATGTCTTTTTTAATATGTCATCATTTTTAATGGGATAAAGCGGAGAGCCGCTCATTGTGAGAGTTTTCTTAAGGTATCATGATTGTTTTAAACAAATAAGTATGTTTTCAGTAAAGTGCAACCGCGCGTTTGTAATATGCAGTCCCCACACTGATCCGACATTTTTCTAACCGTTCAAACACGCGGTTGCACTTTACTGAAAAAATACTAATTTGTTTTAAAAAAAATCATGATACCTATAGACAACTATCACGAATGAGCGGGCTCTCCACTTTATCCCATTAAAAACATTCGAACTTTGCCTTAATATTCACAAGGTTAATGGTAGAACTTAGTTTCACCAAGATTGATTCATAAATGTGTGTTTTTTTTTACATTGGTAACAGGGTTATTTCTAAGATTTGACCTGGTAAAAAGTTTGATTAGTGACTAGTGTTTTGACGCAGGTGACCTAGATTCGACCTTCATATTGTTAAGATAAATATTCACACCAAGTTTCACCAAGATGGAATCATACATGTGGCCTCTAAATGTGTAAGAAGGTTTTTCTAATATTTGAACTGGTTACCTAGTTTTGGGGCGAACGTGTCCCAGATTAGAAATTGGCCTCAACGTTGTTAAGATAAACATTCTGACCAATTTTCATCAAGATTGAATGAAAAATATGGTATCTAGAGTGACTACCAGCTACAAGTTGAAGACGCACGACGAAGGTCGCCGGACATGGACTGACCACAATAGCTATCAGGGGCGTTCCTGAGGCTATTTCAACTATACGCACGACCGAGCAGCGAAGCTGCGATTGGGGGTAGGTGCGGGAGGGGGTTCCCCCCTCCTGCTAGGGGGGTTTGGGGGCCTCCCCCTAGAAAATTTTGTAAAAATTCATTGCAGATGGTGCGTTTTGGTGTTATCTTTCAGCCACGTTTTGGCAATTTAATTCGTCAATTTCTTGCTTGAAAAAGACCGATAAAAGAAAAAAAACTAAGCCCGTCATTATTTTCTGCTGAAACTGATTTTATGTGGGGTATTTGGTAAACAGAAAATTAAATTCTTTTTTTTTTATAACTGTAATAGAAACACTCTTTGAGTGAAACAACAGCATGCTCGCTGAGTATTGAGCGAGCATGTTAAACTTTTATTTAACTCTATCAATAAAACCAGTTTGGACTATGTGTAATTTATTAAAAAGAAAACATCCTCTAATTTCACATAAAACACAGTTCCACTTGTATGTTCAATACTACACCCTGAAAAGTAATGCTTATCTTCGATCTATTCTTTGTGCAAAAATGTCGACCACATGCTCAGCGTTAATTTCTCTTTCTCTATATACATTAAGGAGTCCAAGTCCAGACGAGCGTTCCGTCCCCATTGTACTCCGCAAGTATGTCTTGACCCTTCGCATTGTGGAAAACGATCTTTCTGCAGTTGCGGTGGAGACAGGCATAACGAAGAGCAGCATGAAGCATTTTCTGATGCTGGGGTATAGCTGCTCACTCGCAAAAGCTATGCTCTCTTCAAGTGTTTCAGCGGGGTCAAATCTACCCATTGCACACTTAAAATTAGTCGCAATCATGCACCGCGATGCAGGATTAACTTAAAATAAACCTTAATTAAAAGTTTAAGTGTTTGAGCTAGTTTTGGTATAAAGTTAAGATAATTATATTTTTCTACTGAAATTAAAAATAAAAAATAAACTAGGAAATGGTTATATTAGAAGAAAAAAAAAGTAAAGTGAAAGGTTCTTGTGGGGATCGAACCACTGCCCTTCAGGTCAATAATGGGACAAAATGACGACC
>VMBQ01002009.1:123133-145286 GCA_007657795.1 Dreissena rostriformis | reverse complement strand
TTTTTATGTCCACCAGTATATACTGGGGGACATATTGTTTTTGCCCTGTCTGTTGGTCTGTTGGTTTGTTTGTTTGTTGGTTTGCGCCAACTTTAACATTGGCCATAACTTTTGCAATATTGAAGATAGCAACTTGATATTTGGCATGCATGTGTATCTCATGGAGCTGCACATTTTGAGTGGTGAAAGGTCAAGGTCATCCTTCAAGGTCAAAGGTCAAATATATGGGTCAAAATCATAACTTTGGCAATATTGAAGATAGCAACTTGATATTTGGCATGCATGTGTATCTCATGGAGCTGCACATTTTGAATGGTGAAAGGTCAAGGTCATTCTTCAAGGTCAAAGGTCAAATATATGGGTCAAAATCGCTCAAAAGGGGACATAGTGTTTCACAAACACATCTTGTTTTTTTTTTCATTTTTGAAAGAGAATGTAATAAATGACCACACACCCACAATTTTGCTAAAATTGCCATAACTTCTTTATTATTGATTCATACTTGGACAAATGGATGAGCGGTCTGCACCCGCTAGGCGGTCCTCTTTTTATGTTTTGCCATCCACCACAAATTCATTTTTTTCAGAATCAATTTTGTTTTGAAGAATAACTTGCTCATATGTTTGTGTCCTTATGCTCTCCATGAATGCAATTCTACTGTGTTTATGCCTGCAGGAGAGGAGATAGAGGACCTGGGCGGTGTACGACCCATCGTGCTCAAGCAGTGCCAGCACTTCACCGACATGCAGCCCAAGAAGGACCGCCAGATACGACCCCTGCCAAAGGACGTCACCTACCAGAAACCAGACCCACCTGGACTCAAGAAGAAAGGTACTACCCACACTGACTGCTGGCTAGCACTGACCATCAGTGACCACTACATCAACACTGACTGCTGGCTAGCACTGACCATCAGTGACCACTAGGTCAACACTGACTGCTGGCTAGCACTGACCATCAGTGACCACTAGGTCAACACTGACTGCTGGATAGCACTGACCATCAGTGACCACTATGTCAACACTGACCACTGGCTAGCACTGACCATCAGTAACCACTAGGTCAACACTGACCACTGGCTAGCACTGACCATCAGTGACCACTACATCAACACTGACCACTGGCTAGCACTGACCATCAGTGACCACTAGGTCAACACTGACTGCTAGCTAGCACTGACCATCAGTGACCACTTCATCAACACTGACCGCTGGCTAGCACTGACCATCAGTGACCACTAGGTTAACACTGACTGCTGGCTAGCACTGACCATCAGTGACCACTACATCAACACTGACCGCTGGCTAGCACTGACCATCAGTGACCACTAGGTCAACACTTACCGCTGGCTACCACTGACCATCAGTGACCACTAGGTCAACACTGACCGCTGGCTAGCACTGACCATCAGTGACCACTAAGTCAACACTGACCGCTGGCTAGCACTCGAAGCACTAAGTACTGGTACACCAGCTTATCTAGGAAAATTGGTTAACAGACTGCCATGATATGACTGAAATACTGTTGAAAACATCGAAATATCCACCAAACAAACATGTTGACTTTATATACCATGTTCAGTTAGTGATTTCTTGAAATGAATTCCATCACAGATGTAAGATTTTTTACTGAAGTACCTTGATAAAACCAGGTTTTTTTTGCCACTTTTTGGGAAGATAGCCCATGGCTTTGGAATTGAGAATTTTAGCGCCATTTTCAAGAAATTGGGAAAATAAATTCAGTAGCCTTCTTTTTTCGCGCAAAAGTCCACTGAATTGGGAAATACTAGTTTGATGTAAATCTTTATAATAATTCAAATTAAAAGAACAAAACGATATAAGTCATTATTATATACTTTGATAGATGTAATTTAATTAAAATTGAGATAAACTGAGCATTAGACACTTCTTTAAAAAAAAAAAAAAAAATTTTTTTTAATTGGGAATTTTTCGGCGCATTTTGGGAAAAAAGTATACTTTTTGGAATTGGGAATATAGCCGTTTTTTGGCTATAAAATCAGGCCAAAAAAACACTAAAACGCCCATGTTTCTTTGTCATTCAAAGCTTGTGTATAGCATGCTATTGCTGACTGCAATAGTTAGGTTTATCCTTTCACCATTGTCAACTACTTATTTGAGCCTCTCTCTAAGAAAATGGGGCTTAATGCATTTGCGTAAACTGTCACCCCAGATTAGCCCGTGAAGTCTGCACAGGCTTATCAGGGACGACACTTTCTGCTTTTATGGATTTTTTTTTTATTAAAGAAAGTCTTTTCTAAACAAAAATCCAGTTTAGGCGAAAGTGTTGTCCTTGATTAGCCTGTGTGGACTGCACAGGCTAATCTGGGATGATACTTAACGCACAACACTCATTACGCCCAGTTTTCCCATTCATTCCCCAGAGGTTGCTGCTGATAAGCCTGGGTCTCGAGGTGGCAGCGGGGAGAAGTTAGGAGGGGGTCAGCCCGGCTCCCCCACCCCCCACACCCTGGTGGCAGTACCTCGCAGGGATGATGACACGGACGGCAGGTTAGACCTCGTTAAGATTCCTTAGAAAATTGTTTGAACCTTGTGTCTGTCATACAAAAGTATTGGGAAAATCATTTAAATTTGTTAGCATGACATTTTGTAAATTAAAAAAACCAACACTTTTTGTAGACATGAAAATGAGTGGATTTTCTTTTGGGGGAAAAAAAGCTATTTATGTCTGTCATTTTCCAATGTGTTTGTTTTAAATATATGGATCTATCAACCCATAAAATCAATGCAAATTATTGTCCCAAGGATAATGATGATTTAACAGTATTAAAGAGCTATTTTCACAAGGCATTATGCAAAAACCCGTCTGTGATCAGCCGTTTTATGCTGATTTAATATTAAAATTGAATTAATAATTAAAGTCCGTCTTATGTTTTAAACAAATAGTTTATAAATTATCAATGAATAACATAAGACCTTTTGAAGTGTTGCATTGATTTTTGTTGTGTGTTTGTGTGCCATTCTCTCATCCATCAGAGTAATGCTCAATTGAGCTTTGCTCTGGAAAAATAGGGCTTAATGCATTCACACAAATCCAGTTTGCAGTCTGCACAGGCTAATCAGGGACAACACTTTTCGCCTACACTGGATTTTCGTTGAGGAGTGGCTTCCTTTTAACGAAAAATTCCATAAACGCGGAAAGTGTTGTCCTGAATTAGCCTGTGCAGACTGCACACTCTAATCTGCCTGGGAAGACTGCACACCCTATTCTTGGCTGACACTCAACGCACATGCATTGATAGGTATCAAAGCATTCCTTCCCCTGTTGTGCAGGTCCTCATTCAGTCGCCTGGGTCGGCTGGCGGACTATGATGATGATCCCCCGGGCGGTACTGAGTCTCGGACCAGCAAGGTGAGCAGCAAGAAGTCCCGTACCGTGTCCCGCACGGTGTCCCAGACCTCAAAGTCCCGCACCGAGATGGCGACCACACCCACGTCCAAGGCAAGACAGGGGACCAAGTCAGCCGGATCCTCGGGTATGCAGGGAATTGGGGGACTATGTTATTCTAAGATACTGTTGTTCATACTGTTCTGGTTCAACTGGGAATCATATGCAAAGACTATTGAGTATTGTGGGAAAACTGGGCTTAATGCATGTTTGTAAAGTGTCGTCACAGATTAGCCTGTGCTGTACGCAGAGGCTCATCTGGGACAACACTTTTCACCTATTTTTTTTTTTTTTTTTAAAGAAAAGTCTTTCTTTCCATGAAAAATTCCATGCAATGGGCAAGTGTCGTCCCTAATTAGCCTGTTCCGAATGCACAGGCTGATACGGGATGACAATTTGCGCACATGCATGAAGTCCAGTTTTCCAGAAAGAGGCTCATTTTATTCTAAGATAGTGTTATTCATTGGTTCAACCGGAAATTGTATTAATAGACTATTAGTTTGATACTATTATCGCCAAACTTTTTCCAAATTTCTCAAGGGATTGAATAGAAACTTCAAATATGTCATCATTATGAAATGTAGATTTGATAAACACTAAAAATCATGCCCAATGATCCACTCATTTCTATGTATTTTTCTGTTTAACAAAGTTGATGAAGCAGTGCAGGGAAATAAGTCACATTTTGACAAAGTTCTAGTTTTTTACAAGGAATGTAAAATTGTAAATAATACAGATACTAAATGAGCAAATTATAGTAATTTAACATGATAATATGAGTCTTATTCTGGTTTAATAGGGCGTAATGCATGTGCGTTAAGTGTTGTCCCAAATTAACCTGTGCAGGCTAATCAGGGACAACACTCAGAAAGTGTCATTGCTGATTAGCCTGTGCAAACTGCATAGTCTAATCTTGGGGGACACTTTACACACCTGCATTAAGCCCCGTTTTCCCAGAGCGTGGCTCATATATTTTCTTGCCTGCAGGTTCCAGCAAGGCCATCCAGGTTTCCAATCAGGGCTCCAACGCGCCACGCCCCAGACGTAATAGACGGGCGGAGCTGGCAGCGCAGATGGCTGCAGAGAACATTAAGAAGTACGGCATCGCTATGATACCCATACGAATGGCGGTATTGTTCTCAGGTGGGTACACGGGTAAACCCTTTACCGCTCAGATACGCATTTTAACACGTTTGTAGTCCCTTAGGAAATTAAATTAAATAAAATATCTTTCTTAATAGATTCAACTTTTAAAGGCTTCATTTCGAACCCAAAGTCACTGATAAGCAGTAACTCACAGTCTGTTCTGGTTTAATGATGGTTGCATATCGCCATTTTCACATTGCTTCTGAGCGGGAAAGGGCTAAAGGGACTGTTTCACAATTTTAACTGTTTGACTTTTCTATTCCAGTCACTCATTCACTTGACTTGCTTGAATATCTCAGAAAATCTCTCCTGAACAAGGCTGAGATTAAAATAAAGATCTCTTATTGTTCTTCATGCTAACGGTCCCTCTTCGGCATGGCAGGCATGCACAGTGTCACCAACAGTCTGGAGAGCCCATGTGCATAAAATGTCATCCCAGATTAGCCTGTGCAGTCCACACAGGCTAATCTGGGACAACACTTTCCGACTTAACAGGATTTTTGCTAGAAAGAGACTTCCTTCAAACAAAAGATGCCATAAAAGCGGAAAGTGCAGTTTCTGATTAGCCTGTGCAGACTGCACAGGATAATCTGGGACAATACTTTATGCACGTGCATTAATACATTAATTTTCATGGCAGGCATGCACAGTGTGACCAACCGTCTGGAGAGCCCGGTCCCCGGCCTGGAGGACCTGTTCATCACCCTGACCCTCAACAAGCCCCTGCTGAACGAGATCCAGCGCAATGAACTCAACCCCATGATCATCAAGATACAGGCGGCCAACAACATGCCTAGTACACCGATGTCGCACGACGCGCTCAAGGACAAGTAAGTACAGACATGTGTTTAAAATGTGTATACAAAGGAAATGAGCAGTTATTTGGGGAATAGAGGAGTACCATGGACATTAACAAACAAGAAGAATATGAACCACACTCTTGGAAAAATGGGGTTTAATGCATGTGCTTTAAGTGTTGTCCCAGATTAGCCTGTGCAGTCGGGCAGGACACTTTCCGCCTAGACTGGATTTTATGGAGAAAAGACGTCCTTTAAACTAAATATTCCATAAAAGCGGAAAGTGTACCAGTAGTCCCTGATTATTCTGTGCTGACTGCACAGTCTAATCTAGGTCGACACTTTACGCACATGCATTAAGCCCACTTTAAGCCAGTTTTCCCCGCGGCTCATGTGTTATTACACACTCCTGAGAGAAAGAGAAAGTGATGATCAATTCTAGTGTTGGGTGTTTAGCAAAAAACTTTGCTTTATGTGCAGAAAATTTGATTTCTTGAGGGTATAGCTTCATATTTAGTTTTTACAGAGGCGGCAAACTTGAATAACTGCTTTCAGTTTTGAAATCCTTCCAAAATGAGGCATATTAAAAAAAAGAGAGAAGAAAATACTGAAAATAGCAATAATTGTTTATACAAATGAAAACAAATGTGTTGGGTGCCACCATAGATATATATTGAACAAGAACAAAACATAATGTAGCTATGAGTTTGAGTGAATACTATAGTGACAGTAAAAGTTGTATAGTTTTTGCTGAAAATGGACCTTATTTTTTATTGTACCTTGGTGTAGCTGTACATTTGTGATGAACAGTGGTGAGTAGTTGATATCATGATGTTTAATTGTGCACTAATGAGAATGTCATTTCTTGGAACATCCACGGGGCTGTTTATTGCACGGTTCACTGTCTTATGACTATGTGATGAAAGTTTTGTTTATAAAACTTTATATAGTCACTGAAAGTTGTACCATTACATTTGCCCATTGGACGCTTTGTTATGCTGTAATTATTGTAAGCTGTTGTATATATTTCTAGTATCTCTTTGAATGTACTTTAACCCTTTGCATGCTGGGAAATTTGTCGTCTGCTAAAATGTCTTCTGCTGAATTTCTAAAATCATCATTTTCTTCACTTTTTTTCAAAAATAGCAAACAGTTTGGATCCTGATGAGACGCCACGTTCTGTGGCGTCTCATCTGGATCCAAACTGTTTGCAAAGGCCTTCAAAATTCGGTTCCAGCTCTCAAAGGGTTAAGTATTGTTGCTCACATTATCTGTTGTCCACTTCACATAGGTTTCATAACATCTTTCTCTTTCTTGAGACTAAATCTCTTACTGTGGAATGTCTTTAAAAAAAAAACGTTTCTCTGCCTGCCCATGCTTCTGTGTTTGACCTTACATTGTTGGATTGTTTGTTGTTTCTTGTGACATTTTACATTTAAATAATATGAAAGTATTTCATTTAAGCTATTCATTGAGATTTGTTGTCTGTGTCACAGTTTTTAAGGCATATGTCTGTTGTCTACAGTAAGTTTACACTCACTATTGGCATGAATATTATCCCTTTGAGCGCTGGAACCGGATTTTGACGGCCTTTGCAAACAGTTTGGATCCAGATGAGACGCCACAGAACGTGGCGTCTCATCAGGATCCAAACTGTTTGCTATTCTCATAGTATTCTTTGAAAAAAAAATGAAGAAAATGCTAATTTTAGAAATTTAGCAGACAACATTTTAGCAGACGACAAATTTCCCAGCATGCAAAGGGTTAAGTATTTGTGTTGTTTTTATGCCCCCACTGAGTGAGAGGCTAAATTAAGAATTGTACTTGTTCGTCTGTCCATTGCAGTGCTTGTCTTTTCAACTCCTTTTTAGCTATTGGGCCATCTCGTTCAAACTGTCACATTTGAATTACCTTAATGTGCAGATTAATGCAAAGAAAGGAATTTTGGTTTTGATGATTTTTGTCGAAATTTTGACCTTTGTCTGTTTTTATTCTATAGAATACATGTATATAGTCCTACAATTTTGTGTTTTGAACTCCTTTTAAACTATTAAGTGGATCTTAAACTTTTAGGATTGAATGATGTTTATGTTAAGATGATTGCAGATTCATGGCCCTTTGTCTGTTCTCCACTATGGAATATATTTTCCCAAAATGTAAAAGTTGTATTTATCATTGTTCATCAATATTAAATATGAATTAATTCTGATAAAAAAGCCTTGAGGTTAACCTATTTTCCTTCTGTAAGTTTGTGCATTATTGCTTTTAGATTGACATCATTTTAGAATACAAATTCATTGAATAAAATAACTAATGATGATCATTGCTTTATAAGTGTTCTTATTTTGAAGACTTTATCAACACTTTACTGTTTTCTTTATTTATAGTCAATTCTGTCGCTGGAGAATATATGTTCTTCAAGTTTTACAGCTGAAGCTTCAAGGTTGTTCCTTTAAACACGTCAAACATGCTGAAAATGTTGAGGCTATTTATCATTTTTATCAATTATGAATATTAATTATAAAATCATTGTGAGGATCGTAACAGTTAGCAAAGATTAGAAACATGATCAGTATGCATGATAACCATGCTAAACACTTGCATGCTGGGAAATTTGTCGTCTGCTTAAATGTTGTCTGCTAAATTTCTAAAATTAGCATTTTCTTCGATTTTTTTTCAAAGAATACTATCAGAATAGCAAACAGTTTGGATCCTGATGAGACGCCACGTTTTGTGGCGTCTCATCTGGATCCAAACTGTTTGCAAAGGCCTTCAAAATCCGGTTCCAGCTCTCAAAGGGCTAAACACTTCCAGATTTCCTTTGCCCTGTCAGTATTGACCGAGTACAGCAATAATTCATAAATGTTACCAATTATTGAAAATCTATATTGGCCATTTGTGGGAGAGTATAATTGATCTGGATTGATATGATGCATGCAGCTATCATATTGCGGCATGAGCCATTGAATTCTAGGTCTCTCTTGTGTTTTGTTGCTTTTTCTCGGGGCAAGTTTTCAGGGTCTAGATTTTGCATGCAGGAAAACGATCTATCGGGGCTGTTACAAAAAATGGTTCCAGTGTTTGCTCTTCATGTGTTTTTTTTCAGTCAATTAAATTGTTGAATGAAATTGTTCAAGTTCTGATCATATTTTTTTAAGCTTATACCAAAGTATATTATTTTTTACTTTTCAAGGGGCTATTTTCTACATGGAAATAAATATACATGGTTCTTAGTTTTGATTTCTTATTAAGTTTGAGGGTACAGTCCTTTAGTTTAGGTTTATAACGGAAACATGAAAATACCAAATACTGCATCTTAAAAATGATATGAGCAGCATCATGAAAAAATGGGTGTTAACCCTTTGCATGCTGGGAAATTTGTCGTCTGCTAAAATGTCGTCTGCTGAATTTCTAAAATTAGCATTTCCTTCGTTTTTTTTCAAAGAATACTATCAGAATGGCAAACAGTTTGGATCCTGATGAAACGTCTCATCTGGATCCAAACTGTTTGCAAAGGCCTTTACAATTCGGTTCCAGCGCTTAAAGGGTTATGCCATATGTGGCCAGCATAGCTCCAGACTAGCCTGCGCATTCACAGTCTGGTCAGGAGCTACCCTGTCCGCTAATGAGACCACAAAACCTTACATGATATTATAGCAGACAGGATAGCCCCTGACCAGACTGTGTGAATGCGCAGGCTGGTATGGATCAATGCCGGCTGCATATCGCATAAGACCAATTTTCACACGACGCGACTCATATCATCGATGCATATGCAATTATTTTATATCACGGCAAACAAACATTCCAGT
This sequence comes from Dreissena rostriformis, assembly GCA_007657795.1. Taxonomy (NCBI): domain Eukaryota; kingdom Metazoa; phylum Mollusca; class Bivalvia; order Myida; family Dreissenidae; genus Dreissena; species Dreissena rostriformis. Next base: position 136,105 of record VMBQ01002009.1, on the reverse strand, counting down.
CCCATTCCTTGTCCGCTGCAATAAACATGGTGATATCCCCCACACAATTGGATTACTTCTCCAGAATAAATAGTCGTCTAAATAATTGTTTCAATCAATCCCCCTGCCAAACCAGCTTGTCGCAGTTTCAGCGAATAGGCCAATATAAAATATTGATTCTCAAGAAGTCTTATTTATTGGAGGGTTAACTTCATTTTCACTGCAGAAAATTGCAGTATTTTTTTATAAAAACATTTGTGGATACTTGTCCAGTAATTTAGAATTTGCTTGCTTTGTTGTTTTCAGGAATAGCAAGAGTACTTTATACTTTATCAACAAATGTTGTCTTTTATATTAAAAAAGGTTATGATACTTTGTGGATTTTTTCGCCAAAGTTTGGGCAAAATTTGGCCCAAAACCAAATCTCAAAAAGTATATATTTTCTCAAGTGACTGCCAAAAATTCCCAATTGAAGGTCTTCCCCAAAAATAATCAATCAATCAATCTCAACTTTTAGTTCATCTCCCTATCCAGATTTATTATTTGAACCTTATTTTATACAATATTGAAAACACTTTCATTCTTAATTTTATAGTTTTTGTTAGCACAAAAACAACAACACCAATTTTAGTCAAAATGTCGAGATTTTTCCAAGTTCTTTTCGGCCTGACCCAAATTCCCAAAAGGTTATGAAAAAAACAAACTGGCAATAGATTTTCGTTGTGTCACGAATTTAAATTGACTGGAACAATGAAATAGCCCCCATGAAGTGTCTTGTCACTGTATGTCTCCATATTCCCACACCATGAGTCGTCATATGTAAATCTTCTGGCACCACCAAACACTTTCCTTCTGTTGTTGAAACATTCAATTTAGCGTGAGCGGCAGCCGTTTGAAACATGTCAATATGCAAATCCAATTTCTCCGGGGTCCTGAATATCGTGTCTGATATTGGGAGATTTGGTATAAGCTCTTGAAAAAAGTAATTTGCTCAGAAACTTGTTGCTGGGATATTTATTTGAGATTTTGAAGTTGGTGAAGCTGGTCATTAAGGAGGTGGGGTGGGGGAATTTTGGGGGTGGGTTATGGTGCGGTGGGGTTTTGTGGAGGTGGGATGTAGGATGGGGGCAGGATGTGGGACCTTCTAGGGATTTCTTGTAGGAGACTGATGCACTTAAGGAGGTAAGGTTGNTGACCGTTGTATGTAGTTGACCGTTATTTCGAGTTGACCGTTAGGCCAGTTTCGACTGTATACCCAAAACATTTTAATAATCTTAATTATTTCAGTCTTTTATATTTTGATGGGTACTTACTCAGATAAAGTAAAATTCTTATTTATCATATAGGAATATAAATATGTTACTCAACAATAAGTTGCTTAGAATATTATAGCATGACCAGTTTTCAGTTGCATGCTGGTAAATGTTTGAGTCATGTTTGGTACCTGTATGCTCTTTGTACCAGAAATGTCATTTTTGGAATGAATATTATTTTAAGATTCTTTTTTTTTGTGCTAAATTTGGGGTTGCGTATTATACATGAGTGTGTATATTTTTTTTAAAGATTACAGTATATAACAAGTGGATCTAGTTCAATAATAATGTGATGGTAAATGATTGTGTTCATTGGTTAAATTATATGAATATATGTATTAAGGAATGTTCCATTACTTTTATATTCATTTGGATATCCACATATCCATTGAATTGTCATAATACAGTTCATATATTAACTTGATTCAGTCAATTTAATGTGCAATTTAGCCTTGTTTTAAGCAAAATGTGTGTCATATCTTCGACAGAAACAATTAAAGTGTACAAGTGCTAGCAAAGTAACTGGAATAATTAAAATAAGAATTTTAATTGGCATGCCAAGCTTAATCATTTCGAGTTACCATTTAAATATGGAGATTTTTATCACTGAAACATTGTAAATGACTCCACCTGTTGACCCCTAACAGATTGAGGCAAGTTCTTTTTCCTTCACTTCTTTAACATAAAAATTATGCAAACAAAGATGGGACCCATGGGGACCCTTATATTTGCTAAACAATAATTAGTTCTAGAATTCACTAAAAAAGATTAATTGTTATGTTCTCAAAGTACGTAATTTGACATCAAATTCTGAATTTATCGGCTGTATAAATTCAACGGTCTATATTTTGAGCAATTTATAACTGATATAAGCCGTGTCCTTCGAAAATGGTTCTTTTGTCATATGGGGCATGCATAGCTCAAGACATGTTCGCTATAAAGTCATGCAAGGTTTCAATGGTCTCATTAGAGGACAGAGTAGCTCATGACCAGACTGCTCATTTGCGCAGGCTTGTCTGGCGCTACTCTGGCTCCATATGGCATAAGACCCATTTTAGCATGATGCAGCACATATAAGCATCACTGGTAGCCAGTATCAAGGATCCTTCATTCTTCTTATTCTATTTCTTGTTTTTCATCTAACGATCGGTTGGTGACTACAGGCCCAGTTCTGTTACCTTTCCCTTTCAAGGCACGGCTTCCTATCCTCTCCTGGGACGGTGTTTCTTGTGGCTCTTTATAATAATCAGATAACAAGCCTTGCCAGGCGTGTATCACAATATTGATAAATTGGTGCATTTTCATAATCTCTCACATTCGTGGATGTGAGGGAATGGTTCCCGTCTTACTATGTAGGGGAGTGGTACCCAGCTTACTGATGTGAGAGAGTGGTTCCAGGCTTACTGATGTGAGGGAGTGGTTCCCAGCTAACTGATGTGAGGGAGTGGTTCCAGGCTTACTTGCACTATGGAACATGTCGCCAGGCTGCCAATGCTGCACGGATTGATATACTGGATATTTCCCCTGCAATTTCTGCTAAATTGTCAATCCTCAATACCAACCATGCTAAAGCATTTGAACAGAACATTATTTTATAGGAAAACCCAGGTTTTCAAGTTCAAGTTTCAAGTTCAAGTTTGTTTATTTGTGATATAGGCCTCCGGCCCCTGACACATATATATTACAATCCATGCAAAACAATGGTGTGTGCACAATTGGTTGGCATAACATGTAAGCATATAATCGAGTGGTAAACGATTCTTACAATAACATGCTTAAAGATTGTACAACATTTGCATTTAGTAGAGCGGAAATGTATATTATATATAGATATACACATACATTCACAAACATATACATATACATACATATACACATATATATATAATTAAATATATCATACATATAAATATAAACATGTTATAAAGTAAATATACAACGTTATAGTCCCTGCATATAACCTACACAATAAAAGAGACTTTCGAATAGTATTCTAAAACATGTATAGCGGAATTTAGGTTATATGGGTAGGGCCTATAATAAATTGACATAAATGGTATACCGAGTAGTAGGCCCTATCGAAACAAAATATAGGACTTTGTCGGTAGGAACTACATTTTAAACATAAGTACACTTTTACAATTATTTAACACAGAGCCAAGTCTTGTGGTAACCCACATAACTAGGCTATATCAAAGCTCAAGAATTAATGTTCGCGTTTCAAGGGCGTTAACAATGTAAGAAGCAGTTTGTTTTATTGTCTGTTCATTTTTACTTGACAACAGTATGCCCAATTTGAGTATACTTGGGTTTATGAAAAATTTACGTTGTATATATGTTTTTCGGATGTCATGCAATACAGGGCACTTTAATATGAAATGTAATTCGTTTTCTACTTCACCAGTATTGCAAATTGGGCAAAACCGTTGTTCTCTAGTTATACCGCGATATCTGCCAGTTTCAATTTCTATCGGAAGAGTTCCGGAACGAAGTTGTGCAAAACTGCGCCTAAATTTGCGCACAGATAGGATGTCTAGGTATGCTTCATGTTCGTATTGGGACTTAATATGTTTGTAAAGTTCCAATTTGGGAGATGTATGTACTATACTCCACCAGTTCTGTAAGTATTGGGACTTAGCCCGTTCTCTAAATTCATTTATAAATTTGAGTGGGTTTGAGACATGCTGGTTCATCCAAATGTACTGAAATCCATTTTTGCTTAGTAAGTCCTTAATTTCATTGGCCCAATTAAAGAAGAGATTTATGTTTGTGTTCAATAAGAAATTGTAGCATTTTTTTACGTATCTGGTGTCGGGCATGCCTATTATTTTTAGCCAATATTTTAGACATCGAATTTGTGACGTTATAACAATAGGGTATCGACCACAATCTCCGAGACTCGTGATATTTGATGTTTTTTCACCGACACAAAGGTACCTTTTACAGGCGTGTCGGTGGACCGATTCGATACATGGTAATTCTTGATAACCCCAAATTTCGCTGCCATGTAATAAAACAGGACTTATTTTGCTGTCGAACAGTTTAAAAAAGACTGAATTAGATAGTTGACCATATTTATACAGGGACGATAATATGCCATTCAAGGCACGTTTCCCCTTAGTTGCATTTTCATTAGCCATTTTAGTTAATGAAAGAGAAGAAAAGAAGCAGACACCAACGTAGGTGAAGGACTGCACAACGTCAATTAAAGAACCCGCATAACTCCATTGTTCATTCCTAGCTAGTTTTCCCCCCTTTCTGAAGACCATAATTTTTGATTTCGGTATGTTCACCTGTAATCCTGTTCTTGTGCAGAATTGGTGCAATGAATCGAGTTTGCGCTGTAAACCCAAAACTGTATCAGCTAAAAGAGCAACATCGTCTGCAAACATAAGCAGTAAAATTTCAGCATCATTTGGTGCAATTTGTATCCCCCTCACGCCGCTATTTAATAGTTCTTGTACCAATTCGTTGATTATATAGGTTTTAATAAGATATTTATGACAAATTCTTCATTTCAATAGTACTTAATGTAATTTTAAGGAAAGTTCCATTTCTTGAGGAAATGAAGTGTGTGTTTTACGTTGTTTTTAACATTAAATTGAACATATTTTTTTTTATAATTTTACACGCTTGGTTTTAAAGCCGTTTTGTGGCAAGATTTCATCATTCTCATTATATTAGAGTTACAGTGTATAGTCAAAATGGGGATGCTACAAAATATTGACAAACAATTCTGATTATGCTTAGAGAAATATATCAATTGCTTTCTTATTTTTCATGTTATTTTTAGCTCTACACATGTAAGGGACATGGGCATGACACATTCAACATGAACATGCTAAGTGAGACATGCACACACACATGCTATCATTGAGCCTGCTCACACACGTCTCCTGTTTCCACAGGTGCCTGTCCCCTTACTGCAGGTATTCCTTCTTCAACCTGCAGACCCACTCCACGCTGAAGAGACCCCACGCTGCCAATGTGTACTGGGATGATGTCAACGTCATACTGGCAGGTACGGGCTACATGGACTTGATAGAAAACATGCATTAGCCTTGTTAATGGAAATTGGGGTTTAAATGCATATATGTAAAGTGTCATCCCAAATTAGCCTTTGCAGTCCACACAGGATAATCAAGGATGACACCTTTCGGACTAAACTGGATTTTTGTTTAGAAGAGATTTTCTTTAATTACACCAAAATTTCCATAAAAGCAGAAAGTGTCGTCCTTGATTAGCATGTAATCTGGGACGACACTTTACTCACGTGCATTTAACCCCTCCAACAGCGAGGTTCATATATTTGGTAAAACAAAATCTTGTAAGACTTACATTTTCCAAAGAGGATTTTGTTTTATACTGGTAATCATTTTGTCCCCTACCGGTTTCACCGGAGAGGACTTATGGTTTGCGCTCTGTTTGTCAGTCAGTCTGTCTGTCAGTCAGTCTGTCACATTTTTCTGGATCCTGCGAAAACTTTAAAAGTTCTTCATATTTTTTCATGAAACTTGAAACATGGATAGATGGTAATATGGAGATTATGCACATCATTTCATTTCGTTCCTATGTCAAGAATTCTGGTTGCTATGGCAACAAATACTTTTAAAAAAATCAACAAAAAATCTGTTAATGGTGGAGCCAGTAGGGGACATCCTTGCTTGGCAATAGTCTTGTTTTATCTATAATAATTTTTTTTAGCTCACCAAGCTTTGGCAATCTTATATCCGGTGACTAGCTTGGTGTAAAGTGCTCATGCATCATCAAATTTTAGTTTTGTTTTCACTCTAGAGGTCCTATCTTTCATCCAATGTTGTTGAAACTCGATCAGATTGTTAATCTTAAAAATATCTAGGCTGATTTAGAATCAGAGTCACTTGCGTCTAAAAGCTAGGTCACTTGGTCAAATCTTAGAAATACCTTGTGCCCACTCTAGAAGCCATTTTTTTACTCGGTCTCAAATAAACTAGGTCAGCATGTTAATCTTGACAGTATCTAGCCCAGGTTTTAATCTGGTGAATAATTTAAGTAGGTCACCATGTCATATCTTTGAAAAACCTTGTTACCACTCTAGATACTTGTTTAGAACACAAAAGCTAGAATAAAGTTTCAAGCAGAAGGGCCTAGTGATGTGTCCTTGCTAATGTTACATGTGTCCAATGCAGGCACATTTGAAAAGTCTGAGTTTCGTCAATACCTGATGGGTCCCCCACTGGAGATAGAAGTTCACGACCGGGACCGCAAGCCCGAGGAGGTGAAACTGAGGCCGACACTGTTTGGAGATGACCTGGAGGATGAGAAGATCAGCAACGTCGGAACTGTTGCCAGTATGTGGGGCGATCATGTAGTTTAGTTTTAAAATATTTATTTTAGCTTGATTGCATCAAATGCCTAAGGGTTATTGAAATGATCTGTAGTCTGTTTCTTGGCTAGAACAAGTACTTGGTGTCTTTGGGGGAGATCTAGATCTAGAAGTAATGGTCTTGGAATGGATCTGTTCCTTATATAAGGTTTCATCTCACTTTAGTAAAATGTTTTTGCAATATTGCATTTATCACCACAAGTTTAATATATACCAGGCTTTTGCTATTCCTTTGCACACCCATTGAAGTATGTTTTACCAAAACACATGTTCAATAGGGCTCAGCCTTTCAGCCCCTAAATGTGGGTAAAGTGCCATCCCTGATTAGCTTGTGCAGTCCACACAGGCTTATCAGGGCAGACCTTTTTTGCCTTAACAGGATTTTTCGCTAAGAAGAGACTTCCTTCCAAAGAAAAATGCCATGAAAGCGGAAAGTGTTGCTGATAAGCCTGTGCGGTGCTGTGTCTGGGATTACACTTAATGCATATGCCCAAAGCATGGCTCAAAAAGGTTGGTTATCCAGTGGCTGAATGCGTCTCAAGCTGTTCCTGTTGTTCCCTTTTTCAGGTCGACGGACACTTCACAACCCGTTCAAGGATAAGTCCAAGATCTGGGACCCATATGGTGTGGCAAAGGTTGACCTCTCTGACCTCCTGCTGGGTCACCGCTACCTCCACCTGAAGATCCCCGTACACAACTGCCCCCCGCCGGACCTTCTGGGTCTAGGGGACAGCCGCATGGCTGGCAAGATGGTCGGTATAGCTGGGGCCGTTGACGGACCAGGTACAGAAAGGGGGTTGCCTCATCATCTTTGGCTTTTTTTAATTGAGCAGCTCTTTAGGAAAACAGGGCGTATTGTGTGTGTGTAAAGTGCAATCCACACAGGCTAATCATGGGACACTCTCCATCAAGACTGGATTTTTGTTAAGAAGGGACTTCCTTTAAACAAAAAAATCCATAAAAGCAGAAAGTGTCATCTCTGATTAGCCTGTGCGGACTTCACAGGCTAATCTGGGAGAACACTTTATGCTCATGCATTTAACGCCATTTTCCCAAAGATGTTTTAGCGCACATTTAGTCAATATAAAACAATTTGAGTAAGAAAGTGTCATGACAGTCAACATGATAAAAATAGGATTATGTCATTTTATCTTTAAACGCATGCAGATAAAACACTGCAGATCACAAGAATGTTTGAAATGTGAGAATATACAATATAAAATATCTTTGAATATAAATAATACATACCTGTAAATGCTTAGTATCATGTGATTTCCTGGTTCCCCCCCAGTGGATGGTCCCCTGGCCGCTGGTCACTACATGTCCAGCCACACCATGCTCAAGGTCAAGGTCGAGTTGGCCCAGCCCCTGGTGACCCCTGAGGAGGTCGCTGCTAAGAGACACATCGCTACCACAGAGGAGGTAAGCAGGGGCCATTTTGTATACCCCCCTTTACCCCCAAACAAAGTTTGTGTGTGTATACTGAAATCATCATTTGGGCTGTCAAGCTGCATATGTGTACTTTAAAGAAATTTGATAAAAATGCTGTAAATACTAAAAAAAAAATGAATTGTGCAGAATTATATGCCCTTGAATTTTGCGAACTTACAAAATTGAACTTGTCCCTTAGTTTTCTGCATATCAACATGAAACTTTACATATATGTTGTTTATACCATGTAGATGTGCAAGACATTATTTTTGTGTATGTCACAATATTATTTGCTGGATTATGTGACCTTGAACTTTTTGAAACTTTGGATTTGGATAACGACATCATCATTCATGTGTACTTTGTGTCGTGAACTTGTCTGTCAGTTTGCTGTGTATCAAAAGAAAACTTTATTGCAAAGTTGTTAATATTATGTAGAAGTGCAAGATGTTATTTGTGTGTATGTCACACTGTTTGTTGCAGAGTTATGTGGCCTTGAACTTAGGCCATTGATTTAATAGATTAATATGAAGCTTTTTGTCTTTTGAAATAAAGAACTACTCAAGTTTGAGATTTATTTTACTCACGTTTTTTTTAAAGTTTTTCACCTGCTTGAAACGAGCCAGTGTGTGCAGGGCTTTTTTTCCTGACTTTGTGAAGAGGCCCTGGCCCCCTTACTTTGTGAAAAAATGAGTCGCGAACTTTTCAAAATTGTGAAAAATTGAGTCGCGAACTTCTTAAAATTGTGAAAAACCGAGTCGTGAAATTATTAAAATTGTGAAAAACAGCCCATTTTGTAAAAATTCACGGCCATGTTAGGTTTGTGAATTGTCCTTTTCAAAATTGTGAAATGCCCTTCCACGGCCACTCATAAAGAAGGAAAAAAAGCCCTGGTGTGGGTATATGTCAACTTCAATGACTGTTCTTGTTTATTATATCCCCCCCCCACACACACAAACAACAAAGTAGAGGTAAGGGGTATATTGGCTTCACCATGGATAACGTTTAACATTCAAACTACCATCATGCATTGTTTTCTGCGATATGAAGTTGTGCATGTGCAATTTTTATTTTCATTGGTTGAACATTGCTTAAGTTCTGCCTCTTTTAAGTCCCCTACCAGTGAGCCGTATAATGAAAAATAAAAGATACACACGATGAACTCATGGTGTACATTTCAGCTCCAAATTTCTGATTTTTGCAAACAAACTTACTAATTATGCCTGGTATTTTAGTGCCCGTTCTCGCGTATCGTGTTCCGGTTCGACTACAAGAACACAACAATGCTGAGCCAGCTTCAGAACCTGATCACAAAGATCAATGCCAGGGCCCTGGAGCTTGATGACATGCCTCAACATGTGGTGGATGCAGCGCTGTCCACCTACAAACTCTCTGGGTACAGTCTTAGTTTAAACCTATTTAGTTAATCTCAATCGTATTGAAAGCCTCAGACTTATTGAAACTCTCTTGAGTTTGTTTCCTGGTAGAACCAGTTCTAGGTATCTTTGAGGGAGATCTTTAGAACACTCCCACGGTGGGGATCAAACCCGTGACCTCACTGTCCCTAGGTGGATACCACACCCACTACACCATGGGGACCTCAATGTGTATGGTTGTGTAGTAGTTAGTTTTATTATGTACATGTATGAACTCTCAGTGTTTGATCTTAGAGCTTTTAGTGATGTATGCGTGCCCTGTGTCTAACAGCTTCGATCAAATCTTCACCATGATGAAAATGATGGTGGGTTTATTTTAGCCAGATTCAATTATCAAGGAAACTTAAGTTAGTTTTCACTCTTACTTCGCCTCAATGTTAAATAAATAAGCCTCATTCTGGGAAACCTGGGCTTAATTTATGTGCGTAAAATGTCGTCCCAGATAAGCCTGTGCGGACAGCACAGGCTAATCAGAGACAACATTTTCTACTTTTATGTAATTTTCCATTTAAATGAAGTCTCTTCTTAGTGAAAAAAAAAGTTTTAAGCATTAAGTGTCGTACCAGATTAGCCTATGCAAACTGCACAGGTTAATCTGGGATGACACTTTATGCACATGCATTAAGCCCAGTTTTCCCAGAATAAAGCTCATATATTCTTTAATGATAAGAATACACTACGTCTAGCGCGATTTCTGCCATCCACCACAGTCCCACCGTGGACAATTTTTCGTGAGCGTGGAAAATCACCGCGATCTGAAGGTGTTTCCATCATGATAGATCGCGTCGACAGTGGCTGAGCACCGCGGGCGTTATCGTGAAATCGATCTCACGGTGGACCACCGCGATCGCGGTGGACCACCGCAGCCTCGGTGGTTTGCGGAGATATACAGGTAAATGTAAATGAACATGTATATTTTGATATTGCAGACCGTATTATTTTTGCAAATTTCAAGAATGTTTTGTAACATTTGTATGTACATGTGTATACATTGTAACTTGATTGTTAACAATCACCATTATTTTTCATTGTTTACCCTCGTTCCAGAATCATTTGACATGTCGTACATCGAGCGTGAGTATAGTTTGCGTTTCATACTATATGCTTTGTTTCTACAGTTTCAGCATGAAGTTTTACTTGTTGTTTATTTAAAGAATTGTTCTTTTTTGTGTTAACATTTTGGAAATGCTTTCTCGTTTGTGTACGTATAGCTTGCCAATAATTACATATCAACATTTACGTGTAATTTGATTCTGACTATTTTAGTGACGTCCTGTTTATATTGTTACATGTATTGATTCCAATATAAATTCGAGACATCGGCAGTAAGTATTTAATTCAGTGATATTTTAGGAACATAAACATGCGAAAAGATCAGTTATGTTATCAAGTGACTAGGATCTGTTTTGTTCAATAACAAGTTCATTTCGATACATATTTTAAAAACGTATACGAGGGAATATTGTGATAAAAATTATTTATTAAATATCACAATACATGTGTACATGTACATATATTAAGATTAGGCTAAAAGTTAAATAATTACTAATTTACATCTTTAAACACGACATTCAAAATTAGTTTATACTGTCAGTTCCCTGAAAGGCCAGCCCCATACTGCATCAACAACACAGTACATGTTATGCATGAAATGCACACCATCTGATGATCTGATTGGCCAGAGGCAGATGTCAACTCAATTGTCCTTTTTAAGCCTCTCTAACGCTCAAAATCAACGGAAATTTTGTTAAATATTTCTTAAAATAAAGTAAACACATAAACAATCAGTGTTTCTTATAGCAATAGCCAAACTAGTATGTATTAAATATCACAATACATGTGTACATGTACATGTATTAAGATTATTTCGTTCATGTTTGTTAAAATATTAATTGGTAATTTGTTTCTGGGAATGTCAAATTAGAGTTTCTTTATTTACCAATTAACTTAATTAATATCAAAATATATCGCCGTCTTATCGAGCAGATGAGAGTGTGAATATTTGTTTTGATTGTAATAGAAAATACCGACAGAAGTGAGAAGATGCGTTCAAATACCATCTGTTCTGTTATGTGTAAATGGATGTAAACATCAAATTCTCCATTTTATTCGATATAGTAAATTCATGTAGACATCAAATTCTCCATTTTATTCGATATAGTAAATGGATGTAGACATCACATTCTCCATCATTATTTCGTAAGAAAACAAGCGTTTTATTCGTATTGTAATACGGCACATGTACAATAAATAGACATACATATACATGTATACAAAAATCATATTTATAACATAATCAGTATTTAAATGCATGTTTATAATATTAATAATAACAAACTCGTAAGCGTTGTTACTTTGTTCATTATTTTCCGAAAACCATATTCTTGGTCGTCGTATCTGAAATAAAAGAGTAAAACAGTTTAAAAAAAGTTAAATGTGAAATAATGACTCGTTAAATTCACCGCGATTTCTTAACAACACTTCTTATCGATACTTTATAAATTTGATAAACATTGTATTTGCTCAATGCACAACATTATTGTAACACAATAAGTAAATTAATATTTACCATAATATTACGATTTCTTTTAATACGTTATTTTACAGACAGTGTATGTTTCAAAATGAACTTGTTATTGAACAAAGAACAGGTTTACAAGTAGTCACTCACCAACATGACAACTGATCTTTTCGCATGACTATGATATTAAAATATCGCGGAATTTAATACTTACTGCGGATGTCTCGAATTTGTACATGTAAATTTATTCGATCCAATACATGTAACAAAAGAAACAAAATATAGTCTGATATCAAATTGCATGTACATGTAACATGCTTGTATGTAATTGTTGGCGAGCTATATATGTACATAAACGAGCAAGGGTTTTTGAATGGTTAACAAAAAACAAATCTTTAATTAAGAACAACAATGAAAACTTCATGCAGAAACAATTGAAACAAAACCTGAAGCATGAAACGCAAACTATACTCACTCCGATGTAAGACATGTCAATTATTTTGTAAAGAGGGCAAACACGAGAGAAAAGGGTTGAACATTCGGTGATTTTATTATGAAGGGCATGTAAAACATGTACATACAAAGTTTAAAAAAAAACAACATTATACGATCTGCAATGTGAATGAACATGTACAATTCGATATTGCAGACCGTACATTTGTATAATGTTGTAGTTGCACATGTATTTCACCGCGAACCACCTAGACCGTGGTGGTCCACCGCGATCGCGGTGGTCCACCGTGATCGCGGTGGTCCACCGTGAGATCAATTTCCCGATAACGCCGAGCCTGACACCGCAATTCGCCACGGCGAAATCACCGTGTTCCACGGTGTATCGCGGTGAGATAGTAATTGTCCACTCTGGGCTGAATCACGCTGATGTGCTGTGGATGGCAGAAATCGCGCTAGACGTAGTGTACCAGGCAC
>VMBQ01002009.1:96331-111135 GCA_007657795.1 Dreissena rostriformis | reverse complement strand
ATGGGGCCATGCATAGTTGAGATTGACCCTAATGTCATAAGAGAAGTTCAGTATCAATTGGAAGTGAATCCGTGTAGAAATGAAAAAATTATAGTAAATGGAAATTTTTGGTGGGTGTGGCCTATGTGGGCGGGGCGCCCCAGGGTTGGGATTGGGGCCATGCATAGTTGAGATTGACCCTAATGTCATAAGAGAAGTTCAGTATCAATTTGAAGTGAATCCTTGTAGAAATGAAAAAATTATAGTAAATGGAAATTTTTGGTGGGTGTGGCCTATGTGGGCGGGGCGCCCCAGGGTTGGGAATGGGGCCATGCATGGTTGAGATTGACCGTATTGTCATAAGAGAGGTCCAGTATCAATTTGAAGTAAATCGGTGTAGAAATGAAGAAGTTAATGTAAAATAACCTAAACAAATGAGTGAAAATCTCTGACCCGGCCCCACCCCAACCCCCATAACTTTTGACCCAGGGGTCAGATCAAAGTTCCAAATAGTGCAGGGTCGCACGTATGCTCATAGCTACCATGTGTGTAAGTTTCAAGGTTCTAGTGCTAATAGTGTAGGAGGTGATATTGGCCAGGACGGACAGACAGACGGCGGAGATAACCACAATATCCCCACCATTTTTTCAAAAAGCGTGGGGATAATTATAAGAAAATGACAAACAGAGGCAGCTGTTGTGTGGAGACCTATTATGAAATAAGCTTACATGAGAAGAGGTGGAGAATTCTTTGTGTAATATCGATCGATCATGCTTATTTATAATAATAACATTTTACTTGTTAACAGCTAATGTGCGAACATGGTGACGCAGGGTTGGGTATAAGGAACACTTTTACTGCCTTGCTATATGAGCAAGCTTTTATAGGGATGTGGCAGAGTATCTGCCTGATTTGGAACTGGAAGGTCCCAGGTTCAATCCCCATTGTGGTCGTGGATTTTTATGGCTGGGTTACAAAAATTAGATGAGAGACATCATAGGGGCTTGCTCGTGTAACATCCATCTTGCCTCCTCATTTAGATGCCTGACAGAGACGGAGTTGAGCAGTGAGGGTCGCAAGGCCAGTAACCAGCTGTCCCGGCTTCAAGGGCTTCTCAAGGACCCGCCCCAGAAACTGACCCTTCGGCGCCCGGGCCTCTCCCTCAGGAACATCCCTCCCCTGAACGTGGTGCTCAACCCTGGGGTGGACACGGACGCCCGTGCCGCAGGGATCATTCCCCAGCCCGCAGTGGAGGGTGAGGGCGAGGAGAAGAACAGGGGCTTCAAACCTGGCCCCTTCACAGAGCACGGTTGGCACCTGGAGAGGAACAAAATCCCTGCCCTGGACTATGAACACGAGAAGTTCAACCGGATGAAGGGAGGAAATTTCAAGTGAGTTGGGCATTGAAATATATCCAACAAAGATAAATATTTTGTTTGTGATTGATTTTTTTTAAACAATTATAAGAAGTAATTTAGAAAAAAACTGTTATAAATAGTACTTTTTTCGGGGGTTAGATTTTTATGTAGCTTATAAGATTGTTTTTATAGTAAGTCATTAATGCTTGCTTAATTGGGGAAAATGGTATTAAGTATTAATCAAATTTGATTTGCGGTATTGGTTGTAGTTAAAAGTGTAGTACGTTGAAATCTTACCAGGAGAACTACAACAAACTAACAAACTACCATTAATAAATCAATCTCTGTTGTTTTTTTCCAGTGTATATTACAAAAGCAGACAGAAAATGTGGCGACGCCCCATTATAGAACTAACAGAGGAAGAACGCGACAACCATTTATTCCGACTTCCAGACGACCCGAAACGTTACCGGGTATTACCAGAGCTGGGAAGTAGATCTCTGACTCAGCCTCAAATATCCATGGTGACCGCCGAGCCTGCGCGAACTGAGCAGCCGTCCCAGCTGACCGTGCCTAGCTCCTTAAATGACTCCACGGGGCTGCTAGGCAACCAGGTTACCAACATAGGGCCCTCGCTGTTGACTCCACAGAGAACACTTCAACCTGTCAGTTAATCATGGACTTTTAGGTGCCTGAAGTTATGAACATTGATAAATCCCAGATAATATATTAAAATTTATTTACAAAGCTAAAGTTTGTATTATTTTCTTTAAGTACAAATGTCCTTTGTCAAATAAAATGTACATTCGAACATTCCAGAAGTAAGAATAGGGATAATATTTCGGTATGCTTATCCAAAGTTTTACATGAAAGTGTTGTATCTAATTTTCATTTGTGAATCAGATACAGTAGTTTCACCTTGCTCTGAATGTACTAGTATTTTATAGTAATAAAGACAATTGATGTTTGTTAATAGACTCCTAGATATTCAGTGTATATAATGTTTGACTTGTATTCCCTGTGTGTCTCACTGAGCACCAAATATAGTGGTATCACTGCTGATCACGTTTTATGTTGAATGTTTCTCTCCTGGTTGTCTGTGCTTGTTATGATATAGAAAACTGCATTTTGTAGTCATAATGTCTCAAGGTGATTTTATAGAAACTTAAAATTTTATGTTCTTCAGTGGCCAGTTGTACTAAATGTTGATTCAAAATGATAGAATGAATGTTTACTTCAGCTGAAGAATATTTATTAAATAAAACCTGGATTTGAAATTCACTCAATCCATAACTGTGCACTAAATTTAAACGCTTATTAAAACATACTCTGATATTCATTTAGATAATGCTATACAGTATGTGTAACTTAATTAGTTACCGTATATTTCTGTAAGCTCTTAAATGTCTTTCACAGAGATATCTTCACTTTTAAATAATTTACTATTTACTTGAAATGAAATTACTTAGTACTCGGAAAGAAAAGTCTGTCAAATTAATGATTAAATGAAGATTTTCCAAAATAAGTATTACCGGTAACTAAAATGCAACTGCTGGTAAATGTCATAAAATGTTGTGTCATCAAACAACTATGTATGTTTATACTTTATTTAGTTGCCGTTTTGCTTGTAGAGATTGGTATAAATTTTTACTTTACATTTTGGATGTCAGTTAAACATGCTTAATTACTACTTTGAATGAAGAATAAGTAATTGGATATAATGTTTTTGCTTAGAGTAATAACTTAATTAATTTACGTCAACTGTAAGTTTGGTTACACTGGAATGTGGAACAACTGACAGCAATGAGTGCTGACTACAATAAATTGTATGTGTGTCTTGTTCTGAGAAAACTAGGCATAATGCTTGTGCGTAAATTGTCATCCCTGATTAGCCTTTGCAGTCCGCACAGGCTATTCAGGGACGACAATTTCCGCTTTTATGGAATTTTTCGTTTAAATAATGTCTCTAATTAGCGAAAATCCAGTTTAGGCGGAAAGGGTCGTCCCAGATTAGCCTGTGCAGACTGCACATTCTAATCTGGGACGACACTTTACGCACAAGAATTATGCCCAGTTTTCTCAGAACACGACACATATGGGCGTGTTGTGAACTTCTTGATCATGATTGAATGTAAGTATATGTATTATTGTGTTGTATTGTGTATTATTATAACTGCTGACATCCCCTGCTGATTACTTGGAGTCACTGCCTAAAGTGTATACTAGTATATGAGCTTTGTGACGTTGAAATGGGTCTGCGTCTGGGCATTCACGCAGTCTGGCCAGGAGCTACCCTGTCCGCAAATGAGACCGCAAAACAGTGCGTGACTTTATAGCAGAGTGGGTAGCTCCTGACCAGACTGCGCAAATATGATGAGACTCATTTACTTAAGGAAGTGAAAGTCTGGCGTGAATTGACGTCTGTTCTACGGATTGCTACTGAAATTACTGCTGAATGGTTGAGAATTTGTCATAATTGTTCTTTTTCATATGTAAAGATATCACTAGAATCAGATCTATAGGAGAAATACAATTAGTTATGTTTAACTAACTAAACAAGATTTGATTATCTAGATTGACCACTTATATGATTTTTAAATCAAGCACAAAAATACATTTCACTAGAATTTGGTAAACTTAACTTAATCTTTGTGGTTTTTGCAAAGTAAAAAATGATACAAATATTTTATCTTGGCAAGTTTGCAGTAGTTTCAAATCTATAATGAATGGTACAACCCACAAAATACTGTTCAAAGTTTTTGTATTCCATGTATTTTGTGCAACCCACAAAATACTGTTCAAAGTTTTTGTATTCCGTGTATTTTGTGCTTAGATCATTTATTATTTTTGTACTTTGTGTTGCATAGACTTATAAATACTATATGCATTTGCGTTATATTATGTGTGTAGGTTTATTTTAATTTGTTATATTTAAACAAAATATATATGCATTTTTTTCCGTCCTGCTATTATTAACTGCTTTTGCAAATGCCTGTGATATTTTCATTTTAAAAAGGAATGTTGATTTTATATTTTATTTGTAGAATTTCTGTGATTTTGCTTTTCAGTATATATTTGCTCTTTTTGTTTTACACAATAAATGTATACTCTTTACAATACAAATTTGTATTAAAATGTTTCCTCCGTTTTGTTTACAGATATGAAAATACAAAATAAACTTTAAAAACAACAGTGTTGCTTGTACACTTTTCAACGTGTATCATGTGTATCATTCAAATTTTGTATGCCCCCACAAAGTGTGAGGCATAAAGCATTGAACTTTTCTGTCTGTCCTTACATACATACTGAAGCACGTGTTGTTTTCAATTCCACTTAAACTACTGGGTGGATAACGCTGAAAACTTTCACAATTGAATAACCTTAATGTGTAGATGATTGCAGAGAAGGGAATTAAGGCTGTGAAAATTTTGTCAGAATTATGGCCCTTTGTTTTTCCATAAAACAACATATGTCTCCTGAAGCTTGTGTTTTTAACTCCTCTTCTACTCTTGTGTGGATCTTGCTCAAACGTTCACAGTTGAATGACCTTATTGTGTGGATGATTGTGAAGAAAAGAATTTTGGCTGAGACAAGTTTTGGTAGAATTATGGCCCTTTATCTGTTTTTCCAAAATATAATATACAGTCCTCTGAAGCTTGTGTTTTCAACTCCTCTAAATACTGGGTAGAGCTTGCTCAAACTTTCACAATTAAATGACCTAAATGTATACATGATCAAGAAGAAAGGAATTTCGGCTTCAACAAGTTTAATTATGGCCCTTTGTTTTTTAACCAGGTTTTCCGAAGGAAAAAACTGGTTATTAGATTGGCGAATGTGGGCTGGCTGGCTGGCCGAACAAGATTGTGTCCGCTCTCTATTTCAAGTTTTTTTTTCATCCGATCTTCACCAAACTTGGTCAGAAGTTGTATCTAGATAATGTCTAGGTCAAGTTTGAATATGGGTCATGCTGGGTGAAAAACTTGGTCATGGGGTCACTTAGTGCGTTTTTACATTCAGCATTGAAAACCTGGTTTTGTGACAATTTTGTCCCTTGTTTTACTATAGAATATAGTCTCAAAATTTTGTGTTTTGTCACTTTCCTTACTTCTGGGTGAATCTCGCTAACATTTTCACAGTTTAATGACCTCATTGTGTATATGGTCTAAAGAAAGGAATTTGACTGCAATTTATAGTGCATTTGTGTATCCAAACATTTATTGTGGGGGCATTAGTGTCTGAGGAACATGTCTAGCTCCATATGACATTAAGTTGTGAATGTGCAATATTTATCTTAGAATAAAAATTACAAAAAGTATGGCCCTTTTTCAATTTAGCCCCGACAGTCAAAACTTGCCACAACCTGGGGTCTGAAGATTTACCTGTATATACTAATAAATTAAAATAACTGATTTTTTTCTTCATCTGAAGCCACAGTGATTGGTATATTTCATTGTGGTCCTGTACAAAGTGTTTCAAATTCATGCCCCTGTGTACAAAACTTGCCTATTCCCAAGGGCCATGAGTTCTTCATACCGGTAGTTGCCATATATTTGGGAATGTGTTGTCAAGTGGTATTCTTCATCACTATTGAGACAAGCTCTAGTTAAAGGCAAGTGATTAATTGCATATACTATACGTTCAACACCATTGACCATAAAAATGATAAAAGTAACTGCCTATGCAAAGCATTAGGAGTTTAAACTGGTTGGATACAAGACACACATGTACAATTTAACATTAAATGTTTCAAAAATAATTATTTCATGAATATTTGGAAGATTTCAGGTTCTGATTGCCAGAAGTTAACTCTGCATTGTTTCTGCAGACAACATTTGTTTTATTTTCCCAGGTAAATGCATGTGATGCAAAATAACTTGACAATGCTGGAATTGAAAGAAGCTAATGTATTTAATATTTTATTCCATATGATTGTATCCACAAGTTCTAATCAAATATGAAATTTATGTTATACAGATTGTTAAAATAACTATGTGTTTAATGCATCTCTAATTCAAAGTGTGCAGCAACATGATAAGTATTACCAAATGACAAGTTACAAAATTAAATTATGCTCACTTAAGAGACTGCAAACTTAGTTTTATCCACATTGTAACACACCTGAATTTTTGTATAATGTAGAAACACCATCATCACACTTAAAACAAAATAAAAATTTACATTTCCATTCACTGTGGAACATTAAACTTCATGAAAATCGCCTCTAACAAACAAAACTTCAAACTTTCAATTACAAAAAAAAAAGATTTTATTTAATGTTGAGAGGTTAGTCATCTTCATTCATTGAAACAACATTATGTGACAGTAGTGACGCTGTCTGAGGCTCCACTTCTCTATCTTTCTGATATCTATATCATTTGTGCGGCTACACTCCACGGTATGCACCGATATTTCTGTGCCACAGTCAAGTGGTGTCCATCTCGTCTGGCTTGGCCGTCTCTCCCTCCTGTACCATGCCCCCCTCCTCCTCTGCAATGGAATCATAAACATGAAATTTCTATATTGTTCAAATAATTTGGAAGAAACACAAGCACAAATAACTCAAATAGGCATTGCTTACTTTCATTTAAAAGAATCCTATTTTTTAGTGAGTTATAAACACAGAACATACAAACATTTACATTGGGTCAGTTATAATGTTTGTAGGTGTATATAAGCCTGTAGGTGTATCTTGCCCAGCTTTTAGGTGTATGTTAGCCTGTAGGTGTATGTTAGCTTGTATGAGTATGTTAGCCTGAAGGTGTATGTAACTGCTTATCTGTTTGTTAGCCTGTAGGTGTATGTTGGTGTATGTAAGCCTGTTTGTAGGTGTATGTTAGCCAGCTGTTTGTACGTGTATGTTAGCCAGCTGCTTTTAGGTGTATGTAAGCCTGTTTGTAAGTGTATTTTCGTCAGTGGGTGTATGTTAGCCTGTTTGTAGGTGTATGTAAGCCTATTTGTAGGTGTTTGTTAGCCTGTTTGTAGGTGTACGTTTGCCTGTTTGAAGGTGTATGTTAGCCTGTTTGTAGGTGTATGTTAGCCTGTTTGTAGGTGTATGTTAGCCTGTTTTTAGGTGTATGTTAGCCTGTTTGTAGGTGTATGTAAGCCTGTTTGAAAGTGTATGTTAGCCTGTTTGTAGGTGTATGTTAGACTGTTTGTAGGTGTATGTTAGCCTGTTTGTAGGTGTATGTTAGCCTGTGTGTAGGTGTATGTAAGCCTGTTTGTAGGTGTATGTAAGCCTGTTTGTAGGTGTATGTTAGCCTGTGTGTAGGTGTATGTTAGCCTGTGTGTAGGTGTATGTTAGCCTGTTTGTAGGTGTATGTTAGCCTGTATGTAGGTGTATGTTAGCCATGTTTGTAGGTGTATGTAAGCCTGTTTGTAGGTATGTTAGCCAGCATATAAAGGTGAGGCCTACCTTCCAACATGGCCTGGAGCTCATGAATGGCCGAGATCAGCACATGGAACTGCTTACGCCTCATGTCCAACTGAAACAAAAGAGTTACCATGACAACTACATTGTACAGACCACCAGGTGTTGTGAATATGGTGCACACAAACCTTAGTCTGACTTTTCTTAGAACAAAAGGGGGCATAATCATGCTTATGGGCAAGTCAAAGTCATAGGTCCAGGTCAGTGAATGTTCATAAAGATCCTGAACACATATGTAACAGTTTATTTAATATCTGCAGTAAATACATATATAGGGATATGGAGTAGTTGCATGCAAAGGTAATAATTCTGCAAAATTGCAGGTCAGAGTTATGGAACTTGGTCAGTGACCTCACAAAATGACCACAAACACATGTGTGAAATTTCAATAGAAAGACTTAAGTAAAAATAGTGATATAAAGATGTTGCACGTTGTCTGTTATCACATTTCTAGGTACAAAACTGGCATAATTCTGCTAAATTGCAGGTCATAGTTATTGAACATGGTCAGTAAACTCATCCAATGACCCCAAACACATGTTTCAAGTTTTATTTGATAACTGTAATATAAACAGTGATATGGAGATGTTGCCCGTTTATCTTACCAGAGCATAATGTGGAAGCCAACGCCGAGATCTGGGCCAGTAGTATCGTTCTGACTATTCGGTGGGTATTCAAGCTAAAAATGGTTTCCACTCAATAACTTGAGTTTGGATGAAAGTATTGTGATGTAATTGTCTGGGAAGGTAGCTTACATGCAGGCCATGCTTTCAAACTTAATTATTTTTTTAATTTTTAGCTTAAAGTTGACAAGTACTATAAAACTAGTACAAGTATTTAATCTCAAACATCTATTTGTGGTGATTGTATCAGAAGACTGACACATTACATACATTATACTATCAAAGCATGAGAAAAGTGGAGCACCCTGACTCGAGGACTGGTCTTTTTTGGTGAATAACATCTTTGTCTGTAAAACTACATTAACTGGTATTGATGTTTAAATGAAAGATATTTACAGGCTGTGTTGCAGAGAGCAAAATATTTACATTTTGTGTAAATTATAGAAAATTCCAATTTTTTCATTGAAATAAGCCTCTCTCAGGTAAAACGGTGATAATACATGACTGTGCTTTTAGTGACATCCCAGATTAGCAGTCCACACAGGCTAATCAGGAACGACACTTTCGGCTTTAAGGTATTTTCCTCTTACAGGGAGTCTCTAAGTGGAAATCCATTTTTGGCGGAAAGTGTTGCCCCTGTTTAGCCTGTGTGGACTGCACAGGCAAATTTGGGATGACACTTAATGCAAACAAATAAAACACTGTCTTCCCACAGCGAGACTTGAATGTTTCATCTCAAAGAAAGTAACCTTTTGTTCCAGTGTTTTCTTTGTCTCCTCAAGCTGTGACAACTCTTCTGCTACCAGCTCCAGCTTCCTGCAAACAAAAACAAGAGCTTGTAGTTTGTGTCGTGTTCTAAGAAAACTGGGCATAATGCTTGTGCGTTAATTGTCATCCCAGATTAGCCTGTGCAGTTTGCACAGGCTAATCAGGGACAACAATTTCCGCTTTTAGGAAATTATTCATTTAAATGATGTCTCTTCTTAGAGAAAATCCAGTTTAGGCGGAAAGGGTCGTCCCTGATTAGCCTGTGTGGACTGCACAGGCTAATCTGGGAAGACACTTTAAGCACATGCATTATGCCCAATTTTCTCAGAACACGACACGTTTAGTTTAAACAAGTTTATTTTACCTTCATTGCATCAAAAGCCTCATGCTTATTCAAACGCTCTTGAGGAAGTTTCCTCGGTAGAACCAGTACTATGTGTCTCTGGGGAGATCTAAAGAACACTTCGACAGTGGGGATGAAAACCAGTGCCCATCTAGTGGACTTGTAGCAGAGGCATCTGAGCCTTGCATGTTCATGACTGACACTAAAATGCAAGGCTCACTGTTTCTTGCATACATAATAATTTTTTAATAAGCAAAATCAAACAAGCATAACCAAAAGTGATTAAATTGTTAAAGGGGCTGCATTATCCACACCACTTATGAAATAAGAAGTGTCAGAAGCAAAAGGACCCTGATATGCAACATATAATTGAGCCGGTCTGGGAAAAAAGGGCTTAAGTAATGTGTGTTAAGTGTCTTCTCTGATTAGGCTGTGCAGTCCGCAGAGGCTAATCTGGCATGACACGTTGGGCCTAGACTGGATTCTCGTTTTAAAGACACTTCCTTGAGACTAAAATTCCATAAATGAGGAAAGTGTCGTCCCTGATTAACCTGTGCAGACTGCACAGGCTAATCTGGGATTACACTGCGCATATGCATTAAGCCTGGTTTTCCCAGAGACTGGCTATTTATAAAAGCCAAAATGGCTTCACTCTCTAGCATTCATGACTGTTTAACAAAAAAAAATGTGCACAGGCTAATCTGCATTAAGCCCAGTTTTCTCATAGCGTGACTCAATTGGATGTTCCATTAACAATGCGATTTTTCCAATCCACAGAGCCCTGGCCAATTCCCCAAATGGTGAAAAAACATCCTGCAGTGTAGACAACTTACTTTGTGGTCCCCTGTCTGTCTGGATGTTTCTGTATATCCTTGGCCATGGTGTCATATTCTGCAATATGGTCAGTCAATAAGTAATCCACAAAACATGTCAAAACACAAATGTATCTTATTGTTTTGCATAATACTGTCTCAGCAAAACATTTCCAAACCATGCTGTAAAATATTCACTGTATCTTGATTACACAAAGATATTCACATTCTTTTTCTCTGATGTACTGTGCTTACTATGTTCTTGTTCAATGTCAAGTCAGAAAAAATAAAAACCAAAAGAACCAATTAATTTGGATTTATATGATATTAAAATATTCTTTTTCTGTTGGGGTGGACAATGGTCCAGGAATGACAAATTAGCAGGGATGGTATATGTCAAGGAGGACATATCCCGTCATTCCAGACCCACCTTGTCTGTGACAGGTTACACACCCACCTTGTCTGTGAGAGGTTACATACCAAACTTGTCTGTTGGAGGTTACACACTCACCTTGTCTGTTTTTCCTGATCTGCTTGGCCTCAAGAAGCTCCTTCTTGCTCTCGATGATTTTCTGCTCGGCTTCCTTAATCTGACTCACTGAAATAACAATCTGACGCATTGATATAACAATCTGCATCAAAGATATAACAATCTAACTCATTGAAAATAACAATCCGACCCATTGAAATAACAATCAGTNGGGGGGGGGGGGGGGTGTCAACTGCCCAACTTGATTTGAGGGAGTCTTAAGGGAGAATGCCAGAAGAAATAATTTCATGACCAATCACCACACAAGTTATGTTTCTGGGACGGGAAACTGAGCTTGGAGTCCCCGTTTAGCAGTAAAAGAATTGTGGAACTTTTGATTCTTGCTTAGGAAAACTGGGCGAAATGCACGTGTGTAATGGGTCATTCCAGATTAGCCTGTGCAATCTGCACAGGCTTATAAGGGATGACACTTTCGGTCTAGACTGGATTTTCCTTTAGAAGAGAAATTCTTTTAAAAACAAAAATGCCATAAAAGCGGAAAGTGTTGTCACTGATTAGCCTGTGCAGACTTGGATTACACCTTATACACATGCATTAAGCTTAGTTTTCCCAGGCCAAGGCTTTTTTTAGTCCACTGGCCTATTTTCTGATTGAGCTGACTATACATGTACGTGCCTATTTGCTGATTGAGCTGACTATACATGTACGTGCCTATTTGCTGATTGAGCTGACTGTACTTGCTTATTTGCTGATTGAGCTGACTGTACTTGCCTATTTGCTGATTGAGCTGACTGTACTTCTCCTGCTCTAGGAGGTTCATCTTGTAGACCTGTGCAGACTTCTGGATGGCATGGTCACTTTGAGCCAGCGTCATCAACATCCGCTGTACACTGATGTGACTGCAAACACACATGAGATAAAAAAACAACATGGCATCGGGCAATATACAACATGGCACCGGGCATTTTACAACATTGTGTGACTCTGACCTTTATTTGACATGACCTGAAACATTCTTGACAAATTTTATGAAAATCCTTCAAATGGGTAAGTGGATATGGTCATAACAAATAAAAGCTAAAAAGTTAACCTTTCATTGTGACCTTGACAATGTGTGGAAGGCCCATGCAACCTGCAAATCATCTCAAGTACCAAACAATTTGATCCCTGTTTCATAAAAAATCCTTCAAAAGGCAAAACGTGACGAAGAGACGAAAAGGAGGTTACAATATTTGACCTTTAAATATGACCCTGACATAATATATGTGCCTTCTGCACATCAATCAGTGCACACCAATCAGTGCACACCAATCAGTGCACATCAATCTCTGCTCTGTGCATTCCAACTTCCATACCTTTCTTCTGGACTGTCATCACTGTTGCACCAGCGGATAAACATCCTCAGAAGGTTGGTGAGACGTTTCTCATCATTGCCTGCATCTCCGTCAATCAGCAATCGTTTCTTGATAATCTCGTCTAAAACATGGACATAGACATGAACTAAAAACAAGATCACAGATGGATACCAAAATCAGTAATCACACTAAGGCTTAATCAAATTGTCAATTAGGCTAAATATTGTTCTTTAGAATGTTTTTTTTTTAATTCTCTCAATGGTTTCCTAGTGGTGAAGAATTAATTAAGTTCCTGCATGCATTGCCTTTGTTTTATGTCATTAATGATTCCACAATTTTTTTTACCTTCAATGTAAAAGCAAAATGAACAAAATGTGAAGAGTCACGAAAACATATGACATCACAAAATTTCACAAATAAATGTAAAATAGGCTTCAATATTTTTTAATTATGTTATGTTTGACATGCATTACTAGAGTTTTTGTGTTTGTTTTATTAACAAATATGATATATTAAGCAGAAAAACAGTCAATATTTACCATCCGAAACACTGGCCATTTTTGAGTTCCTTACATCATTAACAAGTAATAATTGTGAAAACTTTAAGATTTAAATGATCATGCGGCATATATACATAAGATATAAAGTGTGAACGATTTAATATAATACTTTTTCTATAAATCTATGTTAAATTAACAGATACATTTTAAAATTTTATTGCTTTATTAAATAAAAATGTGAGCGTCTCGAGTTCGGAAATAAGCGAGAATGACGTCACGTTCGTATAAACGAAAAGAAATACAAAACTAAAATGGCGACTCTGGACGACAGTCCGTCGCTATTTTCAGGGCAACAGTGGTCAGATTGGGCAGATGCTGTCTTGCCTGACACTGAACCCGGTAAATGGCGAACACCTTATTCAATCACATGTCCTATCCACCTATTGCTTATCTTCGTTATGTCGGATATTTTGTAAACGAAAGCATAGTTTGTCACGGTGGAAACCGTCAAATGTTCATGATCAGAGAACACAAGACGTTAAATTATGTGTCATATGTGCTGTTTGTCATTGCAGATGATCATAAAATTGATACTGCTGAGGATGGTACAGAAACAGACAGTATGAAGTTAAAACTGGAAGGTATTTGAGTGAAAGAAACGTCCCAGTATAATTAGTATTACCTTTTCATTGACCAATGCATATTGTAAACTACAGTTTTCACAGCAATTATTACTGGTGTAACTGTTAATTAGTTGGTGATTTGTTCCAGAGATGAATTCTTAAGACCCTTGAACAGTTTTCTCATTTATAAATAATGCTTATAAACCATGAACATTTCTATTTTATGATACTTTCCTAAATAATGAGAAATGTTTTCACCTGCACATTGTAACGCCACAGCGATTATTTCCTCTTTACAGACATGCCACTGTTTGGACTGTGTCCGTCCAGAGATGAATTCTACCTGGTTGTCTGTGATAGATGTAATCAGGTTCTCAAACCACAAGCCTTTCAAGCCCATTTAGGTAAGGATAGATGAATTACATAATACATGTGTAGAGTTGCACCAGTACCTTAGTAAACAACATGTTTGTGTTACTTGCTGTAAATACTTAAGAACATTATTAAAGTTAATTGAGATAGGCTTCAATTGCTACTTGATATTAAATAAATGATGATTGATTCTGCGTAACTGCTTGCAGCGTTTTTTCCTTCTTTAGAAAGTACCGGTAAATGGCACTAGCCCAAACAGGGAAAAAATACAAAATTTCCAATTGACTTCCTTAAAAATCCCAAAACACAGGAAAGGTGTGTCACTTTGGTTCCAAAATCGCATAATCGAAATGAGAACAAATAAAAGTGTTTAGTTGTGTGAAACCACAAGCAACTTGTTGGATCAATTCAGTTTAAATTAAACAGTGTGTTTCAACAATTTCCATTTAAATTTTCTATCAATTTCTTCGGCAAACTCTTATTTTAAACAAAACTGTAAAAGGAATGTTTCGGATTAAATGTGTCACTATAATAACTAAAAAAACTCATGGACAAAAGCAGAGCTCCAGATAAGGTTTTGTGAAATTCTTAACGTTACTACCAGATATTCAAAAAGAATTCTTAACTCTGAAATTTTATTCTTAACGTTACTACTAAGTTTTGGAAAATAATTCTTAACTTTTCTAAGTGACATAAAAATAAATAATAATGGGTATTTTCATGCAAAACAATAAAAATAAAAATACTTGCAACTTTATTTATACGAGTTCAACAGTGTCTATTGACCATGAGAATTTTATTTTTCAAATTCCTTCATATGCCCAAACTGTGCTTAGATTGCATGCCTTCGATGGATTTTTACATATTTCACAATTCAAACGGATCTCCCCTCCAATATTTTCAACGATTAGCCACGGGTATTGTCCCTTCCACTCTTCCAATGTTTTTTGTTTAAGTTTGGACCCGTCGTGTCGCATTTATTTTAGCTTTTCCCACTGTGTCGGCAACTAAACATACAACATCGTATAAGATCTTTTCTATAATGTCTTTCTTAACATTCAACTTCGGCTCACTGTGCGTACAATATGTTAAAAGCGTGTTTTTTTTTGCACGCTTTGCAGTTTTTTAGGACGTCCTCTGGGCGCAGCCATTTT